>OX439133.1:35000074-35075074 GCA_949318235.1 Ecdyonurus torrentis
GTAATGGCCCCTGCATACTTATGCAACTTTTTCAACGTACTTGTATATCAGTTTGCATACTTGGTATGGTGTAAGGGGCTGTTGTTTCTCTCTCTCTATCTCTCACTCACTCACTCTCTCACTATCTCTAACTCACTCACTCACAATTCTTTCTTTCTTTCTTTCTTTCTTTCTTTCTTTCTTTCTTTCTTTCTTTCTTTCTTTCTTTCTTTCTTTCTTTCTTTCTTTCTTTCTTTCTTTCTTTCTTTCTTTCTTTCTTTCTTTCTTTCTTTCTTTCTTTCTTTCTTTCTTTCTTTCTTTCTTTCTTTCTTTCTTTCTTTCTTTCTTTCTTTCTTTCTTTCTTTCTTTCTTTCTTTCTTTCTTTCTTTCTTTCTTTCTTTCTTTCTTTCTTTCTTTCTTTCTTTCTTTCTTTCTTTCTTTCTTTCTTTCTTTCTTTCTTTCTTTCTTTCTTTCTTTCTTTCTTTCTTTCTTTCTTTCTTTCTTTCTTTCTTTCTTTGATTGGAGCATGGGAATTATTTTTAATCAATTTTTGAAAATCGACCTAAAAAGCCTGTGACGTCATCAATCGGGCATTTATTTCGGAAAGTAGAAGGTTAAGTAGCCAGTTTTTTGTAATCCTGAAAACGAGCTGATTTCATTAAACTGGCTACTGAACCTCAAACGATTAGTTTTTGCCGAGAAAAAAATGGATTGATGACGTCACAGGCTTTTTAGGTTGATTTTCAAAAATTAATTAAAAATACTTCGCATGCTCCAATCGTCCTAAGAAAAAATAGCGCCTCAAAATTTTTTAAAGCTCTCTCCAAAAATATCATAAACTTAACAAATAAAAGTTCAATTCACCTTCCTCATTGCTCTTTTTAAGGTATTTATAAATTCCTCTGATTTTTTTTTTTTTTTTTTTTTTTTTTAATTTTTTTAGTTTCACAACAAAATTCAAACAAATATAAAAGATTAATTTTTACATATATTTAAAACAAAAAATATTACTACGCAAATTTTAGTTTAATTTATACTTACTTTTATATATTTAATATTCAATCACAAAGATGGGAAATTTAATAATTTAATACAGTATATTATCATTAATATAATTTCTTCTAATAAATGTGACTGTGATTCATAACATTTTATGACTATGACTTTATAAATAAAAAGACTTTCAGCACGTTAAAAAAATTAAATAAATGAAAGATTAAGGAAGTAAAACAAATCGTAACTACCAGAAAATCTACTGTCAGTAAGCTTGGGCTGACATTGAATTCTAATTTATTTTACATTCACGAAATGTCAGGTGCGGTTTTATGACGTCACAGCTAACTTGATTTCGCGCGCCAGTATTCCAGCGAGCTGTGACGTCATAAAACCGCATCTGTCATTTCGTGCATATAGAAAATAGATTAGAAATCAATGACTCATGCAAAATCAACGTTGATTTTCAGGTATCTTACACAAGTATTACAGGTGTTACACAAGTTTTTGTTTAATGTGTTCTATGCCTTTAATAGAGAAGTATACATGAAATTGCAAAGTTTAATGAAATTAGTAGGATTAACAACAACTTATTTCAATATTCAAACCATAATACTTTATTATGAACGAAATAAATATTTTAAAGAGTTGTATTAGTATGGATTGTTTCTCAAAAACTAAAACGATCTCTCCATAATTTTATAATATCATTTAAAAGTTCACAGTAACAGCTACCAGCTACCTATGATAAAAATTTTAGAACTTTAGACCATAAAATAAGAAACAAAATAATTACTATTGAAATTTACATTGGCTTTTATGGAACTAAAACTTCCAAAGATCGTAATTTTAATTGTAGTTTGGTGACCTAAATTTTTTACATTTTTGAAAATACCTAATCCTAATTTAAATCAGCAAAATATCTTCTTTTTTCTTTTTAACAAATTACCCACGTATCTAAATTCTTGCCACACATTTTTAAGTGTTTTAAGTTTTAAATACTATTTAATAAATTGTTATTGTGTGAAATTTAATATTAAATTTATTTTGTATAATTTTATTTATTTGATATGTTATTTTTAATTTTAATAAATTAAATATAATCATTAATGAAAAGCTAAACTCTAAGCAACAGTATGTAAATGTGTAACATTTCTTGTGGAACCTATTACTGAATGAAGATGGAGTGAAGGTAATATTATATTCAGTTAAATTTTAAATATTTAAATTACATTTATTAAGTGGAATGAAATTATACAGCACATAGACTGGCTATATTTGTTATAAACCTTTAAAGTCATAGACCACATAAAACAACATGACCTTTTTAATAAATAAACACGAAATGGGATCTTTGAAACTGATTACAATTTTACCAGAATGTTAATGATGTAGCCCCACGAGAAAGCGTGAAAAATCTGTAAAGTATGCAATTTGATTGAAAATTCATGTTTATGACGTCAGAAACATGCAAAAATTAGTATGAAAATGTTGTGCTGGTTGCATAAATTGACTTTTCTGATCACTGCTACGGGGCTACTGTTTGGTTTTGAGGCAAACTAATGTTATTTTTGAAATCCTATCAAGTGTTTGTGATATAAATACTTATGTTTTTCTCTGGTCTATTCCTTTAAGTATTTTAAAATAAAATATTTTTGGTTATATTAAAAACTATTTAATAAATTATTGTTGAGAATAATTTATTATATATTTAATTTTATAATATTTTTTTGATTTTTTTCTTTTTATTTAAAATTAATTAAATAATCTTCTCATGTAATTCATAATGAACTTAAAAAAAAATCTGAAACAGTTTTAATAGAGGATAATTTTATAGATAGATAATATTGTACAGTTTCGATCAAATGAATAGTTACCATTTAAACTCGACGTTTTTTACCGCGTTAAATTTTGTTCAATTTTGCAACCTTGTTTATGATTATTCATTGAACTCTATATTCTCAATCACATCTATATTCAAATTCATTGAGTCTATATATTGTAATAGTTGACAAATACACCACAAGAAGTCACCTGTGATGCACTCAGGTAGACAATCCGGCGGATAAATATTTTGCTTGCTTGCTCATTCTCTCTCTCTCTCTCTCTCTCTCTCTCTCTCTCTCTCTCTCTCTCTCTCTCTCTCTCTCTCTCTCTCTCTCTCTCTCTCTCTCTCTCTCTCTCTCTCTCTCTCTCTCTCTCTCTCTCTTCTAAGAAATGCAGTTAATGTTTTTTTTTATGTTTCAAAATAACTGCTGACTTACCGATTTGCCCGATTAAGAGATTAAAATTAAGATTTTTTTTATCATTTATATCAATATGATTTGTAATGACAGCAATTTGATAAGAAAATAGTTCGAAACTTGTTATCAAACAAATACTTGAAAGCATTTCTCACAAGAGAGAGAGAGAGAGAGAGAATGAGCAAGCAAGCAAGCAAAATATTTATCCGCCAGATTGTCTACCTGAGTGCATCACAGGTGACTTCTTGTGGTGTCTTTGTCAACTATTACAATATATAGACTCAATGAATTTGAATATAGATGTGATTGAGAATATAGAGTTCAATGAATAATCATAAACAAGGTTGCAAAATTGAACGAAATTTAACGCGGTAAAAAACATCGAGTTTAAATGGTAACTATTCATTTGATCGAAACTGTACTCACACTACTCACAGTAAGTAAGTTTAAATTAATAGATATAAATAAAAATGCTACAAAAGTTGAATGAAATAATAAAATATATAGTACTACATATTTACGTTTAAAAAAATTTAATGGACTTGAAATATAGTAATACTCAACTTTTGGTCCAAGAAAATGTCTTCTGTTAGAGTTTGAAACAATATTAACCCCAGTATTACATGTGTTACACAAAATTTTTTTTTTCACGTTTTCTATGCCTTTAATAGAGAAGTATACATAAAACTGCAAAATTTAATGATTTTATTAGAATTAGCAACAGCTTATTTGTACGTAGAACCATAATACTTTATTATGAATGAAATAATTATGTTTAAGAATTGTGACTTATATCTCAAAATCAAAAAGAATTAATACACTTCAAAGTTGTATGCTGTCATTTGAGAGTTAATAGTTACAGATACCTTTGATAAAATGTTCAGAACTTTTGACCATAAGATAAGATAGAAAATAATTAGATTTGAATTTAACATAGGCTCTTATGTGACTAAAACTTCAAAAAAGTGCAATTTAAAATATAGGCTACAAGTAACTAATTTTATTTATTTTTTCATTTTTAAGTGTTTTTAATGATTTTTTTTATATGTAAAAATTATTTAACAATTTATTTTTGTGAATAATTTAATCTTATATTAAATTTTGGGATACTTTTTATGTTTTATTATATTACATTTAATTTTTATATAAATAATCATTTAATTCAAGTATTTAATGCTAAGTTTAAAAAAGAATCTTCAGTTGAAATCAACTATGGGAAACTGTTTATTGAGAAAGGAAATATATTACTAATAGTATAAAAATCTTAGAGGTGCATGAGTTAAATGAAATTAGATAGCATGTAGAATCACTAATTTACGCATGTTTGCTAAGGATAAGTTGACGCATGTGACGTCAATTCGCGAAGTAAAAATTGTATTAAAAATACTTAATGAACTTAAACATGAGAAATTCTCAACTTTTGATTCAAGAAAATGTCCTCTCTTAGAATATGCAATAAAATAACCCCAGAAATAAAAATGGGGACTTCCTCATTTTCCTTTAATTTATACAGGCTGTTATACTTTATATTTGTGCATGACGTCATATTTAATACGCTTGGGCGCCATACTGGAGGTATGAAAAAAATTACTCGAAATAGGAAAAACCTCTTTTATGTTTGTTTTTTGGAGAAAATGGTTAATTATTTGTTATTGTTTTTCTCACATGCTTGAGATACTAATTCAATCTATATTAACATCAATGCTCTCAAAAATATTGCATTGTATTTTAAAACTGGCAAATATTATTCAGTTATCCAATATGGCGTTTAGTTTAACACGAATGCATACACCTTTATCCTTTAACTTTCAGTTAGTTAATATTATGGTAAAAATCTTATATAAAACTGTTCTATTGATTTTGTTATTAAGATTTCTCGTTGTTCTTTTTAAGGCTCTTATGTCTTACTCGGAAGTTTAGAATTTCTTTAATTATATCTTTTTTTAATTTTTTCAGCAAAAATGAAAGAAAATTTAAAGTTAAAACTTTATGTACTTGTATTTTTTTTTTTTAATAAATCGTTAATAAAATATTACTACACATTAATTTTAATATTTAAATCAAATTTATAGTGCTGATTTTTTTTTTTTTTTTTTTTTTTTTTATTTAATTATTATATATTTATTTTCTATAGTCAATTGATTAAAATATTTTAACTAAGACTGTAAGTACATTTTACTTGGTGAGTGTAAATATTAAAAAATATGAAAATTAAAGCGTTAAGCAAGTTAAAAAAAAAAAAAAAAAAAAAAAAAGACCACAGTTAAAGGGTTTCATTCAGTTTGCTTGTTTCGAAAAAGAAAACTTTGAAACTTTATGATACCAATTGAAATTTAACAGTAACAGCTACCTAAGATAAAATTTTTAGAACTCGGAACCCGTGACCATCAGATATAACAGAGAAAATATTTAATGAAATTATTGGCTCTTACGACATTAAAATTTCAAAATATCATAATTTAAAATCTAGTTTGGTGATCCCCCCAATTTTTTTTTTTTTTTTTTTTTTTTTTTTTTTTACATTTTCGAGATACCATATCCTATTGTATCACTGTGAAAAAACTCATTTTTCATTCTTTACACTCCAAAATTTTATAATATCATTTAAAAGTTATCAGTAACAGCTATCTATGATAATTTTTTTAGAAATTTAGATCATAAAATAAGAGAGAAAATAATTATTATTGAAATTACAGCAGGGTCTGTACGCTGACTGTTGGGCAAGGACGCTTCACGTGTCTCTCACGTCAGTGTAATTAGCTGCAGCTACTAGGCGGTTTGTGATTCGGGAGGCGAGAGGAGTTTCAAAGCTTTGAATTTTTTTAAGCTCAAAGTTGTTTTATTAAATTTGGAAATCTCTCGTCGGCTGCCTAGGACGTAGGTTTTCTGTGGTTTCCCTTCGTCAATTCAGGTGAATACCGGGGCAGTTCCTTTTTATTTTAGGCCACAGCCGCTTACCTTCCAAATCCTAGTATGTACCCGAATTTTTACCTCCTCCCAAATCCTTTTTTTCCGCTGTACGGGTCTTGTCAGGTACCATACTTGGTATTGTGGGCTGAAAAAGCCTGTTTGACTTTTCCTTCCGCCTTATGCCTATAAGTACCATTCCTATGAGTGGACTACTTGTGGGTTCGCGCGGTAAAGCAAATAAAACAAATAAAAAAAAAAAAAAATTAACATTGGCTATTATGGCACTAAAATTCAAAAATCGTAATTTAAATTGTAGTCTGGTGACCTAAAATTTTTACATTTTTGAAAATACCTAATCTTAATTTAACTTAGCAAAACATAATTGTTTTGCTTTACATCTTTTAAATAAATTACCCAAGTATCTAATTTCTTGGCACACATTTTTAAGTGTTTTAGACAAAATGTTATTTTCTTTTTATTTAAATACTGTTTTTCAAGATATTTTTGTGAAAAATTTAATATTAAATTCAATTTTGTATTAAGTTTGCTTATTTATTTAATATTTTATATTTAATTTTAATATATTTAATATTATCATTCGTGTGGTTAAGAATGTTAAGCAGTTTCGTTTCGCTTTATTCGTCGAGTAGACAAGTAAGAAATAGAAGATATTTTTGAATCACTATAATTCATAGATGCGAATAACACTTAAAGTTGAATGAAAATAAACAGCATATAGTCTGCCTATATTGTAATAAATTCGTCGTAATAAATACCAAGCAATATTAAATAAATTAATCTATAATTGTTATCAAGTTTCTTTTTTGTTTTATTTGTATGTTGTAAATAGTTTTGACAATCATTTCTACATTGTCATTTGTTGGCAATAACCTAGACTAATGCATTTGATTGTGTTATGTATGTTGGATGAAATAAATAAATATAAAATATAAAGGATTTTCAATTTGTTAATATTGCGTAAAGTTCAATTCAGTTTTTTTTTTTATTATTATAGGATGTATACGCATGACGTCATTCAGAGTGCTTTTTGATGCTCTTCTTGAGCAAAAAATAACATTGCTTAGCATAGGACAAATGTAGTTTTTGGCTAATTTCTTTGGAAACTCAGTTTGTTTTGGTCATTACAATTTTTCTTACATACTTGAGGTACTAATTCTACTTTTTAACAGCATCAATGCTCTCAAAAATATTGTAAGGTATTTTTAAACTGGCAAATGAGTCAGTTTCCTATACTGGCCAATGTTATTTAGTACTCACTTATGACGACGACACTAACGTGAATGAAACTACCCTATTATTATTTATGAAACATCAGTTGCTTCTGCAAAGTATAGTAAGGTAAGGCTTTTTGGCATCGATTTGCTATCCAACAACAAAAAAGAAAAAAGTAATAAATAAAATGTTGAAAATAGGTAACGCTTAAACGACTTCAAATTATTCAATTCGTTCTCATTTTTGGTTAAAAGTTAACAGAAAAAATAACAGAAAAAAAAAGTCGAGAGTAACAGCAAATCGAGTCTCTAGTAACAATACATGGCAAATTTTTTGAGTGTATTGAAGTTGTTATTAGGTTGACTTATTTAGTATCTCAAGTATGTGAGAAAAATAATATTAACATAATATCAAACGACTTCTCAAATAAAATAGCCATAAACAAAGTTCGTCCTATGCTGCGCAATGTTGATTATTGATTCAGTTTAGTCTCAAAGCTTAATTTAAGGAAGTTCAATTTATAGAAGTCTTATGCCTTTTTCTATGTTAATTTTTTTTGGAAAGGGAGGGGGGGGGGTGTTTAGACCACTAAACCAGGAGTTTATTGTTTATACAATGTACTTTTTATAATTCAAAATGTTTAATTTAATTTTTGTAAATGATAAATTTTAATATAATTTTTTTTTTAATTTTATTTTAAATATAAACAGTTTAATTAAAAAATATATTATTCTGTTAGTAATATTTAATATTAAACAATTTTTTTTGTTGTAATTTTTTTTATTATTATTTAGTAAATATATTTATTTATAAAACACCAAATCAATGAGTTCGATTGATTGAAAAATATATCATAGTTCTTTACCAGTGTTATTATAGATAGAGATATTACGATTAGCGGATAGCGAGCTAAAGATAAGGCAAAGGCTTTCAATTGAATATATATGAAATAAAGTTATACATTTTCTCTCTCTCTCTCTCTCTCTCTCTCTCTCTCTCTCTCTCTCTCTCTCTCTCTCTCTCCCTCCTCTCTCTTACCTTGCTATACTTTAATATTATGAAATTACCTGGTAAGTTGCATTCACTTAATATTATAAGTAAAACCCGTAAAAAACTGTCCTATCCTTGTTGTTCAATAAAGCAAGCTTCTAAATTTGGTCAATATTTATAGAGCATTTCTTATTCTCATTCCTAAAGGAGTTGTCAACACTGGCTTTATTAACAGTGACCATCGTGTTATTAAACCTCCCGAAAACGCAATTGACTGATAAAGGAACAACTGTTTTGAGACCGACTATAAGCGATTTCGCTCACATCCGCTTCCGTTTTTCCTTACTACGTATGCGCAGTAAGTCAAAACGAAAGCGGATGTGAGCGAAATCACTTATAGTCGGCCTCAAAACAGTTGTTTCTTTATTAGTCAATATCAAATGTTAATTTTTAATGCGCTGAAAGCCGTTTAGGGACCCCGAACTTACATCATCGCAACAACTTGCTCTCACACTTGCATGGCACCCGCTTTAGTTACTCTTACTTTTGAACAATTTTTCTTTTTACTATACATATCTGCAACCATAAAATTATTTTATATACGTAAAATGTTGTCAAGTAACAAGAGCAAAAAAAAAAAAAAAAAAAAAGTAACACACTCACGCCAAACTAGCGCAAGTACAAGTTTAGCTTCTGGGTTGCTGTAACGGCTTTCGCTCTCAATGCGTTAATAATTAACATTTTGAGATCGTGGGTATTAAAAAAAGTTTTCCTTATCTACTCCTATTTTCATGTTTATAAAACTACGCAGTACATAATTAAATGTTTTATTTCATATTTTAAATAAAAAGTAATTTTTTTTTAAATGAAATTAATTTAATGTACAAATAAAATATTATTCAGTAAAATTTAACAATGTAAAATATAATGTCTTTTCATTAATAATTTTATAATTAATTATTTTTTTTATTTTACTTTAAAGTGAGTGATTGTGAAAAGTAAAATTTGCTACGTTGCATAGTGCTCTTCTGTTGCCTGTGAAAATGTGCTAAGATATATTGATGATACACAGTACTATATGGAACAACAATTTTCCATAAGTCAAAACCAAACCATTTTAATTTATTAAGAGAGTAGGTGACCGACTGATATCTTTCAAACTAGACCGTGGCAAATTATAATATTAACACATAATAAAGAAGAAATGGTACTTAAAAGTTTAGCGACGTAAAAAATGTGAAAACACGATCAAATATTTAAAATTTATTCCACTTTAAAGATAACATGCACATAAGGAAATCCAAAATTTAGCTGCATATTTTAGTCCAATTAGAAACCTTTTTAAAACTAAATGCTAGTCATGGTCATGGGTTCGAAATATTTTATCAGGTTGCTATTACTATTAAATTTTATATGGAATCATATAGTTTTTTTTTTTTTTTACCAAACAAGTCATTAATGTCATTATATATTGCTATACAACCTTTTATTTATTTGTTAAATTTTTAAAGTTAAAAACAAAAATTTTTTAGTAGAATATTATTGCGTGATATTTAACATTAAATCATAGAGAAACAGTATAGAGAATGCAGCTAAGGCATAATTGATGTCGGTGAAAGTGGGGGAATGTTTACTAGCACCTCAATTACATTGCTGCTAAGTGTCATGCTTATCACTTACTTTCTTCGTAGCCAACTCATTGCATAACAGGAAAACTGGCAAGCATAAGCGGCAATGATGCCAGTTTTCCTGTTATGCAATGAGTTGGCTACGAAGAAAGTAAGTGATAAACATGAAACTTAGCAGCAGTATAATTGAGGTGCTAGTAAACATTCCCCCACTTTCACCGACATCAATTATGCCTTAGCTGCATTCTCTATACTGTTTCTCTATGATGAAACACAATTTAAGGGAAATATTTGTTGTTAGTTTGTTATTTTGTAATTATATTTACTACTAGCTACCATTCGATAATAATGACATTAATGACTTTGACAAAATTAACAACAGGCTGACTAACTATATCACATGTGGAATGTAGAATTGTAAAGTAACTTTAGCGGTGATGTTGATTGTAATAGAAATAAAAAATATTGACACTAGAAAATATTTGAATATATAAACACGAAGAAAAAAAAATGTTCCATTAAGGAATACCATATAGCCCCTTACACATCCTTGCGCTTTGTCGCCATGTTTGTGGTGCCTATTGTATTGTCCAGCATAGGGGAAACATTATGTCTTCTAATTTTTCACTTCAAAAGTAAATGTATTTCAACTGATCGAAATTTTCTCATAATTTTCGAGCTTATTAGGAGCTACAAATAAGTCTTTGATTGAGGTTTGAAGCTTTTTTTGCTATCAAAAAAATAAAACTGAAGTTTTTCCTATGCGGGCCTATGTATTCATAACCAGCAAAATGTTGGCTCTTAAATATGAGTGCAACCGGTCTATACGAATTCACGAGTTAATATTACTATACTATGTTAAAGTCGACATCATGTTAGATCTCTCCGTAACTTGGCTTATAACTCATTTTACGAGTTTAGAAATACTAAATAATAATTTTGATAACATTGATGTTGTTAATAGGTTGACTAAGTATCTCAAGTATGTAAGTAATATAATATTGCTTTATATTTTTAAACTACTGAACTGAGTTATATATTCCTATGTAGCCCTCGAATTGGGTGAAAGCACTACTAAATATTATACCAAAATGAAATTACTTAAAATTAAAGAACGTAGAGAGTTACACTTGTTAACTCAAATTTATAAAATTATAAATAATGCGTGCCCTAATTACTTAAATCAATTTATCACTAAAGCCTGTGATGTACAAACAAGAAATACAAGATGTGATAAAACTATTATCAAAGTTCCTAAATCAAATTATAAAATGTATGATAATTCTTTCAGTGTTTTGGGGGGCAAATTGTGGAATAAGTTACCACTTAAACTGAGAAATACTAAATCTGTTAGTGATTTTAAATCTCAATTACAAAAACTCTTATTTGAGATATTTGGATCTGTAGCCTTGAATTCTCTTGTTGCTCATTAATTATATATTAATATTCTCAATAAAAATTCTCAATGTATTTATATATATTCTTAATTTTCTTTTCAATTTTTAATAAATGTAAAATGTAAATGTATTCTCAATCGTGTAATTTAGTGAAAGGAAAACTTAAATTGAAATATTTTGTTTATAAATGAACTAATTTTAGTGAAATCTTGTCAACACAATATTTTTAATTCATTTTTTATTAACATTATATGTCTAACACGTATAAATTATTATATATTGTAACTGACTGCACTGTAAAACAGTTGGGTTAAATTGAGAGGTTGTATGCCTGATTTCGACAATAAAAAGCCGTTAATTATTAATTATTATTATTATTAGCCCATGTTATTAAGTGATCCATCATGGCGTTGACTTTAACATGAATGCATACACCCTTGTCTTGTAGGTTGCAGTTAATTAATATTATAATAAAAAACAATTGTATGAAACTGTTCTATTACTAGGAACAGCAGTAATATTTAATTTAGTTGCTCGTTTTACGATGTGCTATTCTGAGGAAATTTATATTTTTTACTCTCTAGTTTTTTTCAACTTTACTGCATCAAGTTCAATTTTAAACATAATTTAAATTTCAATGTCTCACGTTTTTATTTAACAAAAACATAGGTATTTGTGATAATTATTTACTAAATTAGTTTTTAATAAACTTTACCATTAGATTTATTTTTTTAGATATTTTTTATTTATATTATTTTGTATTTAATTTTTATATATTCACTTGTAAATCTAAAAATTTGAATGAAGTTAATATAATTGACTTTTTGTGAAGACTTTTCCTCTCCTACGTTGGATGTATAATATAATAATTTAGAGCTACAAACATGAGAAAATTTATGTAATATGTATTGAGTGAAAGAAAAATATATCGAGCCAGAAACCTGAAAGCTACTCTCCAGACCTAGCAACATGCACTTAATTTTATTTCAATTATTACAAAATGTACACTAACTCAGTAACAGTATCAGATTTCATTATTACACAAATGCTACTAAAAAAAAAGGTCAAAAAATTGTAAAGTAGGCAAAAAACAAAACACATGCACTATTGCTGACGTCCATTGCTATTGTGATGTTCAATACAAAAAGAGTTGCAGGTTGCATAAGTTGACAATTTTCTTATACGTTTCAGGCGTCACGATTGGGTTCTTGGACAAAATAATTGTATTTTTGGAAATCTCATTAAGTGTTAAATGAAATAAAACGTCATGTTGTCTGGTCTGGAGGGTCGCTGTAAAGAGATAGGGCAGCGTGAATGGCAGCGCTGTATCAGCTGTTATCCAATATGGCTGACTTTTCGTTATGACAATTTCACTGTGCTGCCATCTACGCTCCCTTACCGTCTTAAAACATATCCTAACATAACTGTCAGTGAGTTTTGTCCGAAATCATTGAAATCTATTTTTTTTACATTCACGAAATGGCAGGTGCGGCTTTATAATGTCACAGCTCGCTTGTTTTTGCGCGCCAGTATTCCAGCGAGCTGTGACGTCATAAAATCGCATCTGCCATTTCATGAATAGAAAATAGATTACCAGAAATCAATGCCGCAGGCCTAATCAACGTTTATTTTCAGGTATCTTACAATAGTATTATAGGTGTTACACAAGTTTTTTTGTTTAACTTGTTCTATGCCTTTAATAGAAAAGTATACATGAAACTGCAAATTTGAATGAAATTGGAAGAATTAGCAACAACGTATTTGTATATGAAACCTGGAAACCACAATACTTTATTATTAACGAAATAAATATGTTAAAGTGTTGTATTTGTATGGCTTGTTTCCCAAAATCTAAATACATCACTTCAAAGTTTTATAATGTCATTTAAAAGTTATCAGTAACAGCTACCTATGATAAAATTTTAGAACTGTAAACTTTAAAATAACACAAAAAATAATTATTATTGTATTTAACATTGGCTCTTATGGGATTAAAACTTCCAAATATCGTAATTTAAATTGTAGGCTGGTGACCTATAATTTTTACATATTTGAAAATACCTAATCCTAATGTAACTTAGCAAAATATCAGTTTTTGCTTGTTTTGCTTTTTAATAAATTACCAACGTATTTAATTTCTTACCACTCATTTTTAAGTAAAGTCGGCAAATATATTTATATTTAAATTCTGTTTTATAAGATATTATTGTAAAAAATTTAATATTAAATTTATTTTGTATCTATTTATTAGTATAATGGACACTTCCTACAATATCACGGGTTAAATATTATTATATACTATACCATAATACTGCATAATTTGTTAAGTATTCATGTCGAAGTCGACGCCAAGTTAGATCACTCAATAACTTGGCTGTATATCGACTCATAAATTGAGAAAATATCTCAGGTATGTAAGAAATATAATATTGCTTAGTAATTTTAAACTATTGAAGTGAGTTATATACCTATGCAGCTCATGTTATTAAGTGATCCAACATGGCGTCGACTTTAACATGAATGCATATACACTCTTATTCTTTAAGTTGCAGTTAGTTAATAATATTTTGTAAAAAATATTGTAAGAATCTGTTCTATTGCCTATTGCTGAGATCAGCAATAAGATTTAATTTGCTTGCTTGTTTTACCTATGTGCTATTCTGAAGTATTTTATTTGTTTGGTTTTTATTTTTTTAAATTTACTGCACCATAGTTCTAACAAAATTTAAAAGTTAATTTTATACGTAATTATTAAGCAAAACTAATAAGTTTTTTATTTAAAAACATTTAATAAAAAATTTTAGATCAATTTTATTATTAAATTTACTTTCATAATATTTTTTTATTTTATTATTTTATATTTAAATTTTATATTCATGTTTTTCAAACACAAATCATGAATTTCAAAATTTTATTTTTGGTATGCTGTACTGTACCTTCCATACACTTCCACTATGGATATAAAATTTAAATGCATTTAGCATGTAATAAATAACTAATAAGAGTAAGAAAATAACATTGGTTGAGAGACAGAAAGCTTACCTAACAACATGCACAGCTCTGGCCAAAAGTTTGAGAACGATTTGCATAAGCAACCTGCAACCACCTTGTGTTATCTTTATGAGAAAACGCAGCAGTCGCCGGTGCCTCGTTCGGAAACTTTTGGCCAGAGCCGTTCTATTATTCCAATACATACAAAATAGGGGATTCAGTAACATAATAAAATTTCATTACTGCCCAAATGTAGCTCTGAAAAAGAGCTCGTTAAATTGTAAAATAGTCAACAACACATGCATGCGCTTTTGCTGACGTCATGACTAGTGATGTTCAATAGAAAAAGTGTTGCGGGTTGCATAAGTTGACAATTTTCTTATACGTTTAAGGCGTCACGATTGGGTTCTTGGACAAAATAATTGTATTTTTGGGAATCTCATTGAGTGTTTAATGAAGTAAAAGTCATTTTGTCTGGTCTGGAGAGTCGCTGTAAAGAGCCAAGAGATTATATAGTTTGAGAGGTTAGCCCTATGATAATAGCATTGAGAGCTCTGTGCCTCCAAAGAAGAATTCTCAGAAGATTCGCATTAAAGTTGGTAGCTGTGTGATAATTAGATAGAAATAGTTTAGAAATCAATGACTCAGGCAAAATCAAAGTTAATTTTCAGGTATCTTACACTAGTATTAGATTTTACACAAGTTTTTTGTTTAACTTGTTCTATGTCTTTGATAGAAAAGTATACATGAATTTGCAAACTTTAATCAAATAAGTAGAATTAGCAAAAACTTTTTTCAACCATAATACTTTATTATGAGCGAAATAAATATGTTAAAGATCTGTATTTGTATGGCTTGTTTCTCAAAATCTAAATAGAAAACTCCAAAATTTTATAATGTCATTTCAAAGTTATCAGTAGAGAGAGAGAGAGAGAGAGAGAGAGCGGAAAAAAGTTCGCTTTTTTTCTCTAAAAAAAATCACCAAAAATAGGAAAAAGTCTAAAAATAGTCACCAATAATGTGAAAATAGTCTCCTAAAGAGAAAAATAGTCTCTTATGATTATATATCTTATTATATCTACTTAAAGGTTTTTGCCGTAACTTTATACTTTTTTCCCCTATACAGTAAATTACCAAAAATTAAACAATGATAGAAAAGTCTTTATTTTACAAATAAAAATAAAATAATACATCGTAATAACGAAATTTAAGGGACTTCGGGAATTGCTACTTCGTTATAACGAAATTACATGAAAAAAAAAAGCCGTAAATACATGCATAATTCATATAAAAAAAGTTAAATTTACGTCAAAAATTGATTTTTGCTCCACTAAAGCATAGACTGTGTGTTTCATAGACTTTGCGAAAGAAAAACGTGCTACAATAAAAAAATATATAAATAAATAAATGCAGCACTGAACTAGAAATTTAACGCGGTATGGAAAAAAAATACAGCGCGCCTGTAAAGTATGCCAAAAAAATTGTCACAATTAGAGAGCTTACACAGTTTTAAATAATAAAAAAAAATGATCTATTGAAAGTATTTGTAGGGGTCCAAGGGATATGAAACTCCTCAGAAATAAGAGAAATATTATTTACCTTCATTTTTAACTACATTTTTTTATTTTTTTTATTTTTTTCGTGTTTGTTGACAACACGCAATGAATTTTAATTAGAGAATTCAAGAGGTGGTTTGAATCAAATTAATATACTTTAAAGTGTGATTGAAACGTAAATTTTGTGTGCAGTACTGGATTTTTTTTTCTAGTAGAAGCTACATAATTTTTTTTTTTTTTTTTTTCAGTTTTCTTTTTTTAATATTTTGAATAAAATGTTTGAATGCTTTTATTTGCTGCACAGAACATGCATTCTGCAACGCTTCCTGTAATTTTAGTTGACTATTCGATCGAGATGGCATTTACTTCGTCAAATTTATTTACGATTTATTTTTATCCCGCGTTTTCGGAAGAATTATCGTAAGAAAGAGCGCGATGTACCGACGAAAGTTTGGATTTGTTACCTATTTTTGGATGAACATTTAGTTACATTTTTTTGACTGCTATAACGAGTTTTCCCTATGCTTTTACAAGTAAATTTCGGCACGACTGGCGAAATTGAAATTTCACTTTATCCGAGTTCACTATATCGAGGTTTTACTATATTATATTTTTTTATGGTTTAATTTATTTTAACACTATCCATTTTACATAATTTTGAATAACAAATTTTCAAAAATCAAAAATTTTAACTTTTTGGCTTTTTTTTTTTTTTCAATGAATATCGTAAATTAATGAAAATAATATAAAACATCGCAAAATCCAAAATAGTCGCTGGGAGCAAAATAGTCGCAAAATAGTCTCTTTTAAATTTGGTATAAAGACTCTAAATCTTATGATTCGTGGACGTCTTTAACAAAAACCTGAAAAGTCTCAAAATTGACAATAGTCAAAAGCCTATTTTTCCGCTCTCTAGTTATCAGTAACAGCTACCAATGATAACATTTTTAGAACTTTAGACCATAAAATAAGAGAGAAAATTAATAATTATTATTGAAATTAACATTGGCTCTTATGGGACTAAAATGTCCAAAAATCATAATTTAAATTGTAGGCTGGTGACCTAAAATTTTTAAATTTTTGAAAATACCTAATCCTAATGTAGCTTAGCATAATATCTTTTTTTTTTCTTTCTTTAAAACTTTTTAATAAATTACCCAAGTATCTAATTTTTTGACATACATTTTTAAGTATTTTAAAAAAAAGTTTTTTTTTTAATAGTTAAATAAAATTGAATAAGTTATCATTGTGCAAATTTTAATATTTAATTTAATTTTTATTTAATTTTGTTTTTTATTTAATATTTTATATTTACTTTTTATATATTAAATCCAATCATTCATGGGTATAGATTCTCTAACAGTAAATATTTTAATAACATACTTTATGTCGAGTAGACAATGTTAAAGTGGATATAACGATTTCTGAATATATCGAAATCCCCGATACATCGAAAATCTAAACATTTTAGACGCTCTTAACAAATTTTTGTTGTTTGGAATAATATCTTACTTTTGTGCAGTCACAAACCCCTAAAAGTGTTGTCTAGTATTTCAGCAATAACATAAACTTAACAAATAATTACTAAATAAGACTTAGAATGTGAAATCTGCAAGTTAAATACAAAAATGATGAATTTGTTAATATTATCAGGCTATCAGCCAATCAGCCGCGAGCAGCCATGGTTTCGATTTTCGATCGTCTTTTGTTTTTTTTCACTTCGTGGTAGCACCACATGATAATACTAACTTTCTCGTATTCTTATTAGCTTCCAGCAATTATTAATAGTTCAATTTGTTACTATTTCCCTTTTTTTATTTTCTAATTTACGTATACAATATAAAGTTTTTTATTGCATAATGCAAAACAATGTAAACAAAGCGATTTAATACGAACACGCACGAACATTTCGACGAAGATTTTCAGAAACCGGAAGTTATGCCGCGAACCAAATTCAAATCCCAACGACTTAATTTTTGAAGATAATAGTGACTTTTAAACTTAAAATTGGAAGAAGTGTTTTCGTAGAACAGCATCTTTTTACTGTCTTAAAAAATTTTAACATTATCGAAGAGCTTGAGTTTCAGTTTTTCAGAAACAATATGTACAGCTCCCAAAACTTATGAGCATCGAAAGTTGTAATAACATGGTTGCTGCCTTTTTTTAACCCATGCCTTATGAGAATTAATTCGAAGTTTGAGGCTAAAAACGGGTTAATCGTTTCGAAGGACATGCCTTTTTTATTCTTCCTATAGATCCGCACACTGGCAAAGAATAACAAGGTACCAAATGGGAATTGTTTAAGTATAACACGAAATTCGTTCTATCTACTTTAAATCTTGAATATATTTTTTTAAAACAGTAAAATTTGAAGGTGTGAATAGTACTGTTAAAGTTGAATGAAATTAACCAGTAAATGGAATGACTATAGACCGCTTGTACTCATGTTTAAGAGCCGCCATTTTGTTGGTCAGGAATACATAGGCCAGCAAAGGAAAAACATCATTTTTTATTTTTTTAATAGCAAAAGAAGCTTCAAACAATCAAAGCCTTATTCCTAGCTCCTAATAAGCTCGAAGGTTATGAGAAAAATTTGTTTAGTTGAAATAAACTATTTTTTATGTGAAAAATTAGGAAAAACGAAGTTTCCCCTATGCTGGACAATGCATTAGGCACCACAAACATGGCAACAAAGCGCAAGGATGTGCAAGGGGTCTATATTTTAATAAATCCAAGCAAAACATGGATGAATAGATTAATCTCAATGTTATCAAGTATCTTTTTTGTTTTACTTGTGTATTCTAAATAGTTTTGACAATAATTGCTACATTTTTATTTGTTGACAATAACCTAGCCTAATGAATTTGATTGTGTTATGTATGTTCGATGAAAGAAATGGATAAAGAATTATGAATCTGTTAATATTGCGTAAAGTTCAATTCAGATTTATTTATTTATTTATGAAACATCAGTTTGTTCTGCAAAGTATAGTAACGCTCTTTGGCAATGATTGGCTGTCCAAAAAAAAAAAAAAAAAAAAAAAAATGCTAATTATAAATAAATGGTAAAAATGTCTAAAATTGGTAACGGTTAAACGTCAAATTTTTCAATTCATGCATGAATCTTGGTTAAAAGTTACCTAATAATTATGAGAAAAATAAAGTCTAGAATAACAGCAAATCCGATGAAATTAATTGATGATGTTAATAGGTTGACTTAGTATCTTAAGTATGTGAGAAAAATATAAATTACAAATATTCAAATGATTTTCCTAAGAAAATTGCCATAAACAAAGTCCTATTGCTGTCCTATGCTGAGCACTGTTGATCATTGATCCAATATGGCGTTAAAGTTTAATTTAATGAAGTTCGATTTATAGAAGTCTTGTTCCTTTTTTCCTTTTCTTTTCTTTTTTTTAGGGGGGGGGGGTTAAGGGGCGGGTTGGGGTGCAGGTCCGTTGAGACACTACTAAACCAGGAGTATGATGAATTTACATCGTATTTTTCACAATTTCGAATATTTAATTTTTGCAACTAATAAATTTTCATATATAATATTTTTTTAAGTTTTTTTGTATAACAATAAACAGTTTAATATAATAAAATATAATTGTGTAGGTAAAATTTAATATTAAACAAAATATAATATGTAGTATTTTTTTTTTTATTATTATTATTTTATAACTACATTTATTTATTAAATACCAAGTCAAGATAATTGTTATTAAAATAAATCAAAAGTTATGAATACAATGTAGTAGTCAATAATGTTTCGAATTTAAGTTAAGGTGCTGAAGAGAAGAAGAAGCAGGCTTTAAATTTTGAAATACTTAGGTTGTAGGGTAACGACGTCGGCCATAAGACTCAAACTTTTCTCATCGAAATAATCTAAAATTTTGCTTAATGATACTTCAGCTTGAGAACCCCAAATATATAAAAATTTGGAGGGTCACTGTGCAAATTAATTTTTATGATTTTTTGAAGTTTTAAGCCCATAAGGCCCAATATTAATTTCAATATTTTTTTTCGGTACGGTCAAACATCTTAAAATTTTTATCACGGCTAGGTGGGACCCTTTGCTTAACAATGACACCAAATTAAGACCCAATACACGAGATATAACGTCGGTACCCTACTTAAATATCATATTCCTCACTGTTATAGTTTTTAATGAAGCTGGCGAGATTGAGGAGTTTGACCAAAGTCACTAAAAAAACTTGATAAAAATTAGTAAGTAGTGGGTTTCTTACCTACTGCGCTAGTCACCGAATAAAATCGAAAGTTGAATAAGGTCGGCCTCCTCTATCACGCCAGCCTCGGTTTTTAAGGAGGAAGGGGGCCATAGATGGCAGCACAGTGTGATTGTCAATTCAAGATACTACATACAAGATAAGGACACGCTCGGTCAATTTGGGCCACCGCGAAATTCAAAATGAGCCTTTAAGCCAATGAGCACCCGAGTTGAAGGTCACGTGATCAATATTGACCAATCACAACTGCGCTAAAATTAACATGGAACCAACTGGTGTCCATATCTTGTATGTAGTTTCTTGCTGATATTTTTGAAATATCGTGCTGCCATCTACGCTCCCCTACCTTCTTGAAAACTATAACAATCAGGAAGTCAACATGTAAGTGGTAATTTGATTTCATATTTTAAAAGAGGACATCGTACTGCAACGATTTTTATTCAAATTTTTAATTTCATTAAGTTTGTATTTAAGTTTTAATATCTGAAAAATGACTTAACAAATGTTAATAAATGTTATTTCGCAAATCAAAAATTGATTTAAAATACTAAATGAACTTAAAAATTAGACATTCTCAACCGTTGATTCAAGTAAACGTCCTCTCTTACAATATGCAATAAAATTAACCATGCAAAATATTGGGTCTTCCTCACTTTACTATACTTTATATAGGGTGTATGCGTCATGTTTAATGCGTTTGGGCGCCATACTGAAGTAATGAATAACATTGCTCGGCATAAGACAAACTTAATTTTTTTTTTTTTTTTTCATTTTCTTTGGGAAATCAGATTATTATTTTTTTTTCTCGCATACTTTTGATACTATAATTCAATTTATCAACAGCGCCAATGCTATCAAAACTATTGCTTAGAATTTTTAAACTGCCCAAATGAGTCATTTTCCTTTGCAGCTCAAGTTATTAAGTGATCCAACATGGCGTTGACTTTAATATGAATGTATACATACTTATCATTTAAGTTGCAATTAGTTAATATTCTAATGTAATAAACTTTTATAAAACTGTTCTATTGCTAAGAACAGTAATAAGATTTAATTTGGTTGCTCTTTCATAGGTTTTTATGTAATAATCTGAAAATTTTCTTTATTATTTTTATTCTTTGTTGTCGTAAATTTTTTTTTTTTTTTTTTTTTTTTTTGTTCTACATAAAAACTCAAATAAAATTTAATTTTTTTTTCATAAATAATTATTCAAATATTAATACGTAAATTTTAATATGAAAGTCAACTTGTAGTAATATAGTCTTTTTAAATATTATTTTATATTCAATTTTTATATATATAATGTTCAATTACAAAATTTCCATTTAAAAAAAAATACTTATTGACTGTACCGTCTACCTATATAAATTTAGACTTATTGATAATTTGTTTTACTATGAATATATAAGTTTAAAGGTCTTGAACACGTTTAAAATAACAATAAAAAAAAAAAAAAAAACTTAAGGGGGTAAAATATATCCTTAAAATCAACTGTCAGTACTTTATGAGCAAAATCATTGATTTCTAATTTATTTTCCATTCACGAAATGGCAAGTGCGGCTTTATGATGTCACAGTTCGCTGGTTTTCACCCGCCAGTATTCCAGCGATCTGTGACGTCATAATATCGCATCTGCCTTTTTGTGATTAGAAAATAGATTAGAAATCAACGACTCAGGCCAAATCAACGTTGATTTTCAGATATATTACATACAAGTTTTTTTTAACGTGTTCTATGCCTTTAATATAGAAGTATACATGAGACTGCAAAATTGAATAACGACAATAACGTTGAAAGAAATAGCAAACACTTATTTCTATATATCAACCATAATTCTTTTTTATGAACTAATAAATATGTTAAAGAGCTGTTGTATTTGTATGGCTTGTTTCTCAAAATCTAAATACATCACTCCAAAATTTTATAATGTCGTTTAAAAGTTATCAGGAACAGCTACCTATGATAAAATGTTTAGTACTTTAGATCATAAAATAAGAGAGATAATAATTAATATTGAAATTAACATTGACTCTTATGGGACTAAAACTTCAAAACCAAATACGTAATTTAAAATGTAGGCATGTGACTTTTTTTTTTCTTTTACATTCTACACAATTCCTTATCCTACATAATGTTACACTGTAAAAAATCGTAGTTGTTTCTCTTGCTTATCTTGTAAATAAATTACCCAACTGTCTAATTTTTTGCCGTACATTTTTACATTTTTTTTTTTTTTTACAATAAAAAAATATATAATAATTATTAATGTGATAAATTAAATATATTTAATTCGTAGAATTTTTATTTTTGTTATAATTTATTAAATTTGTATATAAATAATCTTCTAATGACAAATTTTAACTAATCTTTAAATATGACGGTAAATACTGTGTAATAAAACCATATCGTACCCACAGAAAATTAATAGGTGTGATTAAACTGATGCAAAAGTTGAATTAAATTATATGACATAAAGTATTACATTATTACGCTTGTTTGCATAGGACAAGTTGACGCCCGTGACTTCATTTATAGAATTAAAAATTGTAATAAAAATACTCAATGGAATTAAAAATTAAAATACCTCAATTTTGGATTCATGAAAATGTCCTCTCTTAGAGTATGCAATAAAATTAATCAGAGAAAAAAAAATGGGACTTTCTTGATTGTTCTATAAGTTATTTCTAGGTTGTTAGTTGTTATACTTTATAATTTTATATTTACGCATGCGGTTATATTTAATACGCTTGGGCGCCATACTAAAGTAATGATTAACGGCATAGGAAAAATCTCTTTTTTGGCTATTTTCGTTGGGAAATAAGATTTTTTTTTTAATTTTTTTTTTTGTATTTTTCTTACATATTTGAGATATTAATTCAAAGTATTACCAACATCAATGCTCTAAAAAATATTGCTTTGTATTTTAAAACTTGCAAAATGAGTAATTTTTCTATGCAGTGCATGTTATTGAGTGATCCAACATGGCGTCGACCAACATGATCCAACATGGCCCATGTTATTGAGTGATCCAGACTTTAACATAAATGCATAGAACCGTATCCTTTAAGTTGCAGTTAGTTAATATTATAGTAAAATATTTTATAAAACGTTTCTATTGCTTTTGTTGTTAATATTTCTCGTTCAATATTTTAAGTCTTTTTTGTCGTACTCTGAAGTAAAGTGATTTTTTTAAACAAAATGTTATAAACTATTTCACCAAAAATCAAGAAAAAATCAAAATTTAAATTTTTATATATTTGATATAAATAACTGTTTGTTAATAAATATTTAGTCAAATATTTTTACAGAATAATTTTAGTATTCAATTTAAATTTCTAGTGCTGATTTCTTTTAAATAATATTTTATATTTAATTATTTTATATTTAATTCTCAATCACTTATTTTGATATAAATCAAAGTTTAGTATTGTTATAGTATGCTTGTATGATTACTTTTTAAATTATTCGTCTGTAAATGAAAATATTTATTATTAAAACAATTAAAACGTTAAGCAAGTTGAAAAAATAACGTGGCGATACATCGCCAAAGCGGCGATATTCCTAAACTCTTGGCGATATTTTTTGGGCTTGTCGATGAAAATTTAACATTGCAAGTATGGGAGCTTCGATTTTGTGGCGATAGATCGCCCAGAAAAAGCATAGAAATGGCGATATATTGACAATCTCTTGGCGATATTAGAAAACACGACCTGGCAACACTGCGAGCAAATTTAAAGGGTTGCATTCAGTTGTCCTGCAAACTTCATAACTTTATGAAACCATTTGAAAATTAACAGTAACAGCCACCTAAGATAAAATTTTCATAACCCGTGACTATCAGATATAACAGAGAAAATAATTATTGAAATTAACATTAGCTCTTATGCCACTAAAATTTCATAATTTAAAATCTAGTTTGGTGATACCCTCAATTTTTTTTTACTTTTTCTAGATACCATATCGTAATACATATCACTGAGCAAAGACGCAGATATTTCATTCTTTACAACTTTTTATTCGAATCCCATAGCACCTAAATTCCCACCTGGCTGTTTTTTTCGTACGAAAATTTCCCTGTGCTGACATCTACGCTCCCCTGCCGTCTTAAAACAAATCCTAACATACCTGAAAATCAACTGTCAGTAAGTTTTGGCTAAAGCATTAACTTCTAATTTATTTTCCATTCACGAAATGGCAGGTGCGGCTTTATGATGTAACAGCTCGCTTGTTTTCACGCGCTAATATTCCACCAAGCTGTGACGTCATAAAACCGCATCTGCCATTTCGTGAATAGAAAATATATTACGAATCAATGACTGGAAAATCAACGTTAATTTTTAGGTATCTTACACAAGTATTCAGGTGTTTCATAAGTTTTTTGTTTAACATGTTCTATGCCTTTAATAGAGAAATGTACATAAAACTGCAATGTTTAATGAAATTGGCAAAATAAGCAACAACTAATTTCTATATTTCAACCATAATTCTTTATTATTAACGAAATAAATATGTTAAAGAGTTGTATTTGTATGGCTTGTTTCTCAAAATATAAATAAATCACTACAAAATTTTATAATGTCATTTAAAAGTTATTAGGAACTCTGCTACCTGTGATAAAATTGTCAGAACTTTATTCGACAAAAAAAAAAAAAAAAAAAAAAAAATTATAATTGAATTTAACATTGGCTCTTATTTGACTAAAACTTCATAAAATCGCAATTTAAATTGTAGGCTGGTGACCTAAAATTTTTACATTTTTGAAAATACCTAATCCTAATGTTGCTTAGCATAATATTAACTGTTGTTTCTCTACAACTTTTTAATAAATTACCCTGGAGATATCTTATTTCTTGATACACATTTTCAAGTGTTTTAAGCATATGTTGCATGTGTATTTTTTTATATTTAAATATTAATGTTTAATATAATATTTTTAAAATTTAATAATGAATTCAATTTATGTCTAATTTTGTTTTTTATATATTATTTTTGAATTTAATTTTAATATATTAAATGTAATCATTAATAAGTTATAGATATTAAACTAATATTATCTTGTTTTTTGTAGGTCGAGTAGATATAATTAGATTGAATATATTTTTAATCGGAAAATTTAGAGATGTAAATTACACAGGTACAGTAGAATGAAATTAAACAACACAAAGACTGACTATATTTCTAATAAATCCTCAACAAATGCAAATAGGTATAAAATTAAAAATCTCGCTATATCGTCTCCAATCATCTCTATTTTGTCAATATTGCGTAAAGTTGAATTCAGATTTTTATCTATTGATAAAACATCAGTTTGTTCTGCAAAGTAAAGTAAGTCTATTTGACAATCATTGGCTGTCCAACAACAACAACAACAACAACAAAATGGTAAGAATTGGTAATGCTTAAACAACTTTAAATTGTCCAATGATTCTCATTTTTGGTCAAAAGCTACTTAATAATTATAGAAAAATCGAGTGTGCCAGCAAATCCTTTCTCTACTAATAATACTAAGAAATAATTTCGAGAGCATTAAAGTTGTTCATAAATTGAGTTAGTACCTCAAGTATGTGAGAAAAATAATATTAAAAAAAAAAAATCAAACGATTTCTCAAAGCTTTTCAATAAATTAAACTTTTTAATTTGGTTTCAATTTATAGGTTATTCTTATTCTCATTCTTAAACGAGTTGTCAACGCTGGCTTTTTAAATAATGAACATAGTGTTATTAAACCTCCCGAATTTGCAATCTCAAATTTTTAATTTCAAATGCACTGAGAGCAAAAGACGTTTAGCGACCCTGAACCTACGTCACAGCTACAACTTGCTCTCACTCTAGCTTGGCGCAAGCGGTATAGTAACTCTTATTTCTGAATACTACTTTCTACTACATAATATCTGTAACCGTAAAATCTTTTATATACTTAAAATGTTACGCCAAGTAGCGAAAGAAAAAAAAAGTTGAACTATTACTTGCGCCGAACTAGCGCGAGTACAAGTTAAGTTGTGACGTAGGTTCTGGGTCACTGTAACGGCTTTCGTTCTGAGTGCGTTAGTAATAAAAACTTCGAGATTGTGTTTTCGTGAAAGTTACACGATTATTACTATTATTAATAAAGCCATTGTTGACTACGCCTTTAATTATTAGGAAATTATTTTCATGTATATAAACTACGGCATATAAAAATCAGCTTTCAGTAAGTTTTGGCGAGATCATTGAATTCTAATTTATTTTCCATTCACAAAATGGCTGGTGCGGCTTTATGATGTCACAGCTCGCTTGTTTTCTCGCGCCAGTATTACAGCAAGCTGTGACGTCATAAAACCGCATCTGCCATTTTGTGCATAGAAAATAGAAAAGAAATCAATGACTCAGGCCAAATGAACGTTAATTTTCAGGTATCTCATTACAGGTGTTTCACAAGTTTTTTTGTTAAACTTGTTCTATGCCTTTAATAGAAAAGTTAGCATGAAACTGCAAAGTTTAATAAAATTATTAGAATTAGCAACTACTTATTTCAATATTTCAACCATAATACGTCATTATGAACAAAACAAATATCTTATAGAGTTGTATTTGTATGGCTCGTTTCTCAAAATCTAAATAGATCACTTTAAAATTTTATAATGTCATTTAAAAGTTATCAGTAACAGCTACCTATGACAAGATTGTTAGAACTTTACACCAAAAGATAAGAGAGAAACAAATATAATTGAAATTAACATTGGCTCTTATGGGACTAACACATCAAAAATTGTAATTTAAATTGTAGTCTCGTGACCAAAATATTTTATATATTTGAAAATACCTTATCCTCATGTAAATAAAAATATGTCATTTGTTTTATTTTTTTAATAAATTGCCAAAGTATTTCATTTCTTGCCACAGATTTGCTAATGTTTTAGACAAAATTTTAGTTGTTTTCATATTTAAATACTTTTTTATAATATTAATTAGTATAAAATTTAATATTAAATTTATTTTGTATCTAATTTAGTTTTTTTTTTTAATATTTAATGTTAATATAATAAATCTCATCAGACTTGATTAGTGACTATAAACAGTAATTAAAAGTTTTTTGTCTGTGGAACCTCAACTTTTGGTCCAAGAAAATGTTTGAGTTTGAAATAAAATTAACCCCAGGATTACAGGTGTTACATAAAATTTTTGTGTAACGTGTTCTATGCCTTTAATAGAGAAGTATACATGGAACTGCAAAATTTAAGGATTAACCTCAGACCTAGCAAAAGCAAAATATCTCAAAATGGGTTCGACAACTTTTCTTAAAAACTTTAAGGGGGTTAAAAAATGTCATGATCTACGATCTCCAGTTAACAGAATATTCAAACAATATTTGTGACTCGAGATAATTAGGATTAAAATTTGCATATGATTAGCATTGTGTTTTTGTTTTTTCAATTTAAAAAATTTTTGATTCGACAACTTTTTTTGAAACTTTCTGACGTTATAGATATGTTCAAGCTCTATCGATTACTTTTTGTTTTATATTTTAAAATTATTTGTGGTTCGAGAAAATTAAGCGTTAGTTTGCCCATTTGAATAACATTGATTTTGAGTTTCGCGGCAAAATAAAAATGGTTAAAAATGAATTGTGAGAAATGTATGGCAATTATGAAGAAATTATACTTGAACTTCTATTTTGTAAAGATGAGATCTATACAAAAATTATTTTTAAAATATTTTACGATAATTTTTTGGAAAAAGGGGGCGTTCTAGGTCTGAGGTTCACCGTTTATGATTTTATTAGAATTAGCAACAACTTATTTGTACATAGCAACCATACTACTTAATTATGAACGAAATATTTATGTTTAAGAATTCTGGCTTATATCTCAAAATCAAAAAGAATTAATAAACTTCAAAGTTGTATGCTGTCATTTGAGAGTTAATAGTTACCTTTGATAAAATGTTCAGAACTTTTGACCATAAGATAAGATAGAAAATAATTAGATTTGAATTAAACATTGGTACTTTGGGATTAAAACTTTAAAAAACTGCAATTTAAAATGTAGGCTACAAGTAACTAAAAAAATTTTACATTTAAAAGTATTTTTAATATATTTTTACATATAAAAAAAATAATTTAACAAATTTTTATTATGAATAATCTAATATTATATTTAATTTTGTGATACTTTTTATGTTTTATTATATTACATTTAATTTTTATATAAATAATCATTTAATTCAAGTTTTCAATGCTAGGTTAAAAAAAGAATCTACAGTAGAAATCAACTGTTTATTGAGAAAGGAAATATATTACTAATAGTAAAAAAATCTTAGAGTTGCATGAGTTAAATGAAATTAGATAGCATGTAGAATCACTAATTTACGCATGTTTGCAAAGGATAAGTTGACGCCCGTGACGTCAATTCACAAAGTAAAAATTGTATTAAAAATACTTAATGAACTTAAACATGAGAAATTATCAACTTTTGATCCAAGAAAATGTCCTCTCTTAGAATATGCAATAGAATTGACCCCAGAAAAAAAAATGAGATTTTTCTCATTTTCCTATAATTAATATAGGTTGGTATACTTTATATATGCGCATGACGTCATATTTCATACGCTTGGGCGCCATACTGGAGTAATAAATAACATTACTCGAAATAGGAAAATCTTCTTATATGTTTTTTTTTTGGGGGGGGGGGGGGGGGGGGGGGAAATGGTTAATTATTTGTTATTATTTTTCTCACCTACTTGAGATACTAATTCAATCTATATTAACAACATCAATGCTCTCAAAAATTGTGCTTTGTATTTTAAAACTGGCAAATGTTATTGAATAATCCAATATGATGTTGAGTTTTTACATGAAGGCATACACCTTTATCCTTTAAGTTGCAGTTAGTTAATATTATGGTAAAAATCTTATATAAAACTGTTCTATGGCTTTTGTTCTTAAGATTTCTCGTTCATTGCTTTAAGGCTTTGAAGTCGTACTCTAAAGTATTGTAATTTTTTTTAATGTATTTTTTAAAATTATTTCAACAAATTTCAAACAAAAGTTAAAAGTTAATTTTTTACGTATTTAGTAGAGCTGAATAAAAGTAAAATTTATTTTTAGCCCGCCGGGCTGAAATTTTTTTAGAATGGTTTGACTTGAAACCCGGGTTTTGCTTGAAATCCAGCTTAAACTTGAAAAAACGAGCCAAAGCTCAGAAAGCTCGATGTTTGAGCATGATAGAATATTAAAATCACCATTTTAAACAATAATTACAAACTTTTTTCATATGCTTTCTTTAAACATTGTTTTTTAGCTTGATTTATTTTTAAGATCATTTGTTAACTAGACATTCACATGCTCAACTCAACATACGAACCGGTTTAAATTTACAGCTTTATTATTTATAACAAATAGTTATTTTTATAATATTTAGTAAAATATTATTTCACATTAATTTTAGTATTAAATTGAAGTTTATGGTGTTAAATTTTTATATGTATTATTTTAAATTTAATTATTATATAATTAATGTTCAAACATCATATATGAAATTTAAGAATTGATTATAAGATTTTTGTCTACTCTATCAGTTATTTGACAATGATTTGAAAATATTTATTACTATGAAAATAAAATACTAACGCATTAGGCAAGTTGCACAAAAAAAAAAAAGGCCAATGTAAAAATGTTGTATTTAGTTGGCTTGCATCTCAAACTCTTAAAGACTTAAAGAGAAAACTTCCAAACTTTATGATGCCATTTAAAAGTTAATAGTACAGCTACCTATGATAAGATTGCTAGAACCAGTGACCATCAGATAAGAGAGAAAATAATAAATGAAATTAACATTGGCTCTTATGGGACTAAAATTTCAAAAAGTAATATTTAAAATGTAGCTTGTTGATCCCTCAATTTTATTTATTTTTTTCTTTCTCTTTTCTTTCACATTTTCAAGATCTCATATCCTTATGTATCACTGTGCAAATACTTAGATTTTTCTTTCTTTACAAATTTTTAGTCAAATTCCTAAGCACCTAAATTCTTACCTGGCTGACTTTTTCGTTCAAACATTTCGCTGTGCTGCCATCTACGCTCCCCTACTGTCTTAAAGCATATCCTAACATAACTGAAAATCAAGTGCATAAAGTTTAGGCCAAAATTCATTTACGAAATGGCAGGTGTGGCTTTATGATGTCACAGCTCGTTTGTTTTCGCACGCCAGTATTCCAGCAGGCTGTGACGTCATAAAACTGCATCTGCCATTTCGTGATTAAAAAATAGATTAGAAATCAATGACTCAGGCCAAATACATGTTGATTTTCAGGTATCTTACACAAGTATTACAGGTGTTACACAATTTTTTTGTTTAACTTGTTCTATGCCTTTAATAGAAAAGTATACACAAAACTGCAGAATTGCATAAAATTAGTAGAATTAGCAACAACTTATTTCTATATTTCAACCATAATACTTTATTATGAACGAAATAAATATGTTAAAGAGTTGTATTTGTATGGCTTGTTTCTCAAAATCTAAATAGATCACTACAAAATATTATGATGTCATTTAAAAGTTATCAGTAACAGCTACATATGATAAATTTTTTAGAACTTTAGACCATAAAATAATGGGACTAAAACTCCAAAATTGCAGGCTGTTTACCTAAAAATTTTACATTTTTGAAAATACCTCACCTTAAAGCCATAGACCACATAAAACAACATGTGCTATTTCATGAATAAACACGAAATGGGATCTTCAAAACTGATGACAATTTTTACCAGAATGTTAATGTAGCCCCATGAGAGAGCGTGAAAAACTGTAAAGTATGCAATTTGCGTGAAAATTCATCTTTATGACGTCAGAAACATGCAAAAATTAGTAAGAAAATGTTGTGCGGGTTGCATAAATCGAATATTCTAATCACTGCTACGGGGTTACTGTTCGGTTTTGAGACATACTAATGTTATTTATGTAAGTCCCATCAAGTGTTTTGTGATATAAAAGCTTATGTTTTTCTCTGGTCTATTCCTTTAATGTAACTCAGCAAAGTATCAGTTTTTTCTTTTGTTAAAACTTTTTAATAAATTACCCAAGTATCTAATTTTTCACACATTTTCAATTATTTTAAACAAATGTATTTTTTTTAAATTTAAATACTATTTAATAAGATATTATTTTGTGAAATTTGATTCTTAATTCAATTTTGTATCTAATTTTGTGTATTTTTAAATTTTTTATAATTAACTTTAATATATTAAATCTCATCATTTGTGTGATTGGAAGTCTACATATTAATTTATCTGTTATACTTTGTAAGCCATGTAGAAAATTGAAGATATTTTTGATTCAGTATAATTTATAGATGCGAATAATGCTGCTTAAGTAGAATGAAATTAGACAACACACAGACTGACTATATTTGTAATAATTTCGTCTTAATAAATACCAAATAAAAGTAAATAACTTAATCAATGTTATCAAGTTTCATTTTTGTTTTATTTGTATGTTGTAAAAAGTTTTGACAATCATTTCTACATTGCCACCCTGGTATGCATATGACTTCACGGGGAAGAAGGTGAAGCTAGGTGAAGCCAAGGTGAAGCTTCCTTTTTAGCTTCACTTCATTAACGAGCAATGTGAAGCTCATTTTTTAAGTTCAACTTCATTTCAACTTCACGGTTGGAGAAAAAATGAAGCTGAAGTGAAGTTCACATCCAGCTTCACTTTTTGAGCAAATGTGAAGCGGAAAGTGAAGCAGCCGTTTGGGAGGCAGCTGCTGGCTTGCTGCGTGGCATGCGACGGAAGAGCGGTGGCAGGCGAAGAGCCGGGAGAGCGAGAAGAGCGCGGCGGCTGCAGGATAGCGAGTGTGCGGAGTGTGTGTGTGAGATGTGAGAGCGGAGCGGAGAGGAAGTGGACGCCAGTCGCAAGCAAGCAGCAAGCCAGTAACCCGTTGGGGAAGTACGTGTGATATAATTTGCGTTCTTTTACAAGTTTATATATGGATTTATGTGTTTATTTGACGACTGATCACTTTTCGTAAAACGTGAGTAAATAATGTGTATAAGTTCCAGTTATTTTGTCATATTTTTGCTGATAAAAGAATTGTTTTTATGTTTCATGCGCTGATGAAATGGCGACTTCTGGGAGAATTGTGTAAGATTTCATGTTTTTTCTCTTTGTTTTCAATATTATATAATTGTTAATGCTGATAGATTTTGTATTTTGTGTAGATGTTTGTTATAATAAAAAAAATACATCGCGTCTATGCTTGAAAGTAGTGTTCAAATTTATATTGCATGATTTCCAGGTAGTTATTATATTTATTTATAAACGTGTGGCTCATTTGCATGCAATTAAAAATATTTATACGCATGAATGCATTTGTATAAAAGTTGTATGTTGTGTAGTTAGTGTATAATAGTTTCTGTTTGACTGTTATTTGTAGAATGCAAGCAAGGATCGAGCAAGGAGGCGGTTATTTTTGGCGCGCTAATTTTTTTTTTGAAAAGTCCAGGAGTGACCAAGTGCATGCTGTGAAGCCAGACAAAACCAAGCGATAAGGATTTCCGCTTCATATTATGCTTCCTCTCCGCTTCATATTATGCTTCCTCTCCGCTTCATATACTGCTTCATCTCCGCTTCCTTTTCGAGCTTCATAATAAAGCTTCATTATGAAGGAGGCTTCTCAACGGCTCACCGTGAATTCATGATGAAGTTAACTTTTTAAATAAATATGAAGGTGTAAATGAATTCACGGTGAATTCACGGTGAAGTCCTTTGTCTCAGCGGGCATATGTTGGCAATAACCTAGAGACTAATGCATTTGATTGTGTTATGTATTTTGGATGAAACAAATGAATAAAGAATTTTGAATTTGTTAATATTGCGTATAGTTCAATTGAGTTATTTTTTATTGATAAAACATCAGATTGTTTTGCAAAGTATTATTAGGCTCTTTGACGTTGATGGGCTGTTCAACAAAAAAAAAAAAAAAAAAAAAAAGGGAGAAATGTCGAAAATTGGTAACGCTTAAATGACTTCAAAATTTTTAATTCATTAATGAATCTTGGTTAAAAGTTACCTAATAATTACAGCACAAAAAGTCGAGAGTAACAGCAAATTGGGTCTCTAGTAATAATATTAAGCAACATTTTTGAGTGCATTGTAGTTGTTAATAGGTTGACTTAGTATCTCAAGTATGTGAGAAAAATAATATTAACAAAATATCATGAACGATTTCTCAAAGAAAATAATCAAAAACAAAGTTTGTCCTATGCTGAGCAATGTTGATCAAAGATCCAGTTTGGCGTCAAAGCTTAATTTAATGAAGTTTGATTTATAGAAATTTTGTGCCTTTTTCTATGATACTTTTTTTTAGGGGGGAAGGGGAACATGAGACCACTAAATCAAGAGTATACTGTATATTATACAATTTACTTTTTACAAATCATAATATTTAATTTAATTTTTGCAAATGATAAATTTAAATATTAGATTTTTATTTTTAGTTTATTTTATATGAAATATAAACAGTTTAATTTAATAAATTACTATTTTGTTAGTATATTTAATACTAAAAAAATACATATTGTTTCAGTTTTTTTTTTTTTTTTCATTATTAATATTTAAGAAATATATTTATTTATTAAACACCAAATTATAATGCAGAATAATTAGTTGATAAATTAATATAATTACATACCTATGGGTCTCGTAATGAAAGATATTTCGATTTGCAGATAATGAGCTAAAGAAAGATAAGAAAGGTGAAGGCTTTTAAGGCGGTGGGGGACCGACTTGGACCGGAAATCGCTAAAAGAACAACTATATTTTCCCAATAATTTTTGTACATGATTTAATTCCAATAAAACATACACTATAATTTTCAAATAAAATCAGGTAAATTTTAAATATATTTTTTTATACCAAAAAAATCATTTTAATGATATTTTTAATTGTAAAAAAGTTTTTAATTTGACTAAAATTTCCCGCTCAAATTTAAATTTTCACATTTACATGTTATCTTTAAAGTGTAATAACTTATTATTATTCGCAACCGTCCTAGTTTGCGAGATATCAGTCGGTAACCTACCCCCTTAATAGAATATTATGAATTAAATTAAACATATTTTAATCCCCCCCCCCCCCCTCCCTCTCTCTCTCTCTCACATACACACCATGCTATACTTTGATATTATGAAATTACCTTGCAAGTTGCATCCGTAAAAAACTGTCCTATGCCTGTTGTTCAATAAAGTAAACTTCTGAATTTGGTTACAATTTATAGAGCATTTCTTATTCTCATTCCTAAAGTAGTTGTCAACACTGGCTCTTTATATAGTGACCATCGTGTTATTAAACTTCCCGAAAACGCAATCTCAATATTTTAATATTTAATGCGCTGAAAGCCGTTTCGTTTAACGACCCCGAACCTACGTCAACGCTACAACTTGCTCTTACACTATCATGGCACCCGCTGTATTACTCTACTCTTACTTTGGAACAATTTTTTTTACTAAACATATCTGCAACCATACAATTATTTTATATACGTAAAATGTTGTCAAGTAACAGGCGCAAATAAAAATAAAAAGTAACTCACTCACGCCAAATTAGCGCAAGAACAAGTTTAGTTGAGACGTAGGTTCTGTGTTGCTGTAACGGCTTTCACTCTCAGCGCGATAATAAATATTATTTTGAGATCTTGTTTATTAAAAAAAAAGTTCTCACTATCTACTCCTATATTCATGTTTATAAAACTACGCAGCACAAAATTAAATTTTTTTAGTTCTTATTTTAAATAAAAAGTAATTTTATTTCAAATGAAATTAATTTAATGTATTAATAAAATATTATTTAGTAAAATTTAATAATGTAAGATTAATGACTTTTAATTTATTATTCTATACTTAATTATTATATATATTTTACTTTCAAGTGATTGATAATAATAGGTAAAAATTGCTACTTTTATTCTGTTTTCTTTCGTTACTGATAATAATAAAAATATTCTATGATTTGGGATTTCTAACATATAATTAAAAGAATAAAATTAATATGTATAAATGTGCTAAGATATATATAAGGTACACAGTACTATTAGGAACAACAACATTCCAAAAGTCAAAACAAAACCATTATAATTAGGAGACTAGGTGACCGACTGATATCTTTCTCACTAGACAGTTGCAAATTACAATATTAACACAAAGTAAGGAAGAAATGGTACTTAAAAGTTAAGCGACGTAAAAAATGTGAAAACACAATCAAATATTAAAAATTTATTCCACTTTAAAGATAACATGCAAATAAGGAAATTCAAAATCTAGCGGCAAATTTTAGTCAAATTAGAAACCTTTTTAAAACTAAATGCTAGTCATGGGTGCGAAATATTTTATCAGGTTGCTATTACTATTAAATTTTATATGGAATCTTAGTTGTTGTTGTTTTTTTTTGTTTTTTTACCAACCAAACAAGTCATTAATGACTGCTTCTGTTTACTCAAAAAGCTGAAAAGGAAGTGACCGGAAGAGATAACCACATGATGGTAAAAGTGGGTGGTAGCTCAAGGTTAGCTTGCTGCTGGTACCAAGTTTTCTCCCACTATTACCATCACGTGGTTTCCTCTTCCGGCCACTTCCTTTTCCTTTTTCCTTTTCCGTCCTCTCTTAGAATATGCAAAAATATTATCCAAGCAAAATAATGGGTCTTCCTCACTTTTCTATACTTATATAGCGTGTATCCGCATGACGTCATATTTAATGCATTTATGTTATACTGAAGAAATGAATAACATTGATCAGCATAGGAAAAACTTTATTTTTATGGCTATTTTCTTTGGGAAATCAGTTATAATTATTTTTTTTTCCTCACATACTTGAGATAATAATTCAATCCATGATCGACAGCATCTATGCTCTCAAAACTATTGCTTAGTATTTTCAAACTAACAAAATGAATCATTTTCCTTTATTCCCATGTTATTCAACGCCATAATCTAACATGGCGTTGACTTTAACAAGAATGCATACATCCTTATACTTTAAGTTGTAGTTAGTTAATATTACAATGTAATAGTCTTGTATAAAACTGTTCTATTGCTACGAACAGCATTAAGATTTAATTTGGTTGTTTTCTTAGGTTTTTATGTACTATGAAATTTTTTTTATTATTTTTATTAACCCTCTTTTTTTTTTCTATATATATATATCAGAATACGGAATGTGCAGTAACTCCGAAATGCCGCGGGAGCATCGAGTTGTATTTGTATGGCTTGTTTCTCAAAATATAAATAGATCACTCCAAAATTTCTAATGTCATCTAATAGTTATTTTATTAGTAACAGCTACCTATGGTAAAAATTTTAGAACTTTAGACCATAAAATTAGATATATAATAATTATTATTGAAATTAACATTGACTCTTATGGGACTAAAACTTACAAAAAAAACGTAATTTAAATTGTAGGTTGGTGAACTAAAAAATTTACATTTTTGAAAATACCTAATCATTACGTAGCTCTGCAAGATATCAGTATTTTTCATTCTTTGAAACTGTTATTATTAAATTACCCAATTATTTAATTTCTTGACACACATTTTCAAGTGTGCTAGACAAATGTTACTTTTTTTAAAATTATTTAAATACTATTTATAAGATATTATAGTGTAAAATAAAAAAAAATATTTAATATTTATTTAATTAATGTATCTAATTTTGTTTTTTTTAACTAATATTTTATATTTAATTTTTATATATAAAACCTAATCATTCATATAGCATGAACTTGAAATAGAAATTACTTAATTCACATGTTTGTCGCTCGAAACCTGTCATATGGACGATATTGTATTATCAGTTAAAATTCTAGATGTGAAAAACAGCTAAAGTTGATTGAAATTGTAATAAATTCTCAACAAATACAAACTAAAACATGAACGAATAAATAAATCTAAATGTAATCAAGTATTAAATAAGTGTTAATAAAGTTATTGTTGACTACACGTTTAAGTATGTAGATATTATTTTTTACCACGGTTCCAAAGTTTAAAAAATATAAATAAATATTACATTTTTATTTACAAATACAATTTAATAAATAAAATACGATTATTTAAAATTTAATATAGTAGCGCATTTTGCATTAAGTTTATTATGTTATATTTATTTATTATATATTTTAATTTATTCTCAAAATAATAGTTGTGATTGTTTAAAGAAACTACAAGTACAGCTCTGGCCAAAAGTTCTTGAACGATTTGCATAGCAACCCGCGACTACCCTATGTTATCTTTATGAGAAAACGCAGCAGCCGCCACTGCCCCATTTGGGAACTTTTGGCCAGAGCTGGTCTTTTATTTTAATACATACAAAATCGGGCATTCAGTAACATAATAAAAGTTCATTATTACCCAAATGTAACTGAAGAAGAGTTCGTTAAATTGTAAAGTAGTCAACCACACATGCATGCACTATTGCTGACGTCATGACTAGTGATGTTTAATAGAAAAAGTGTTGCAGGTTGCATAAGTTGAAAATTTTCTTATACGTTTAAGGCGTCATGATTGGGTTCTTGGACAAAATAATTATGCTTTTGGGAATCTCATTAAGTGTTTAATGAAGTAAAAGTACATGTTGAAATTAATATTGGCTCTTATGGGACTAAAACTTCTAAAAATCGTTATTTAAATTGCAGGCTGATGACCTAAAATTAGTACATTTTTGAAAATACTTAATCCTAATGTAACTCAGCAAAATATCAACTTTATCTTTCTTTGCAACTTTTTAATAAATTACCCAAGTATCAAATATCTTGGCACACATTCTCAAGTTTTTTAAGACAAAATTTTATTTAATTTAGTTTTTTTCTGTGTTAAAATATTATATAACAAGACATTATTGTGTAATATTTAATATTAAATTCAATTTTTAACTAAGTTTGCTTTTCTATTTAATATTTTAATTTTAATATATTGAATCTAATTATTCGTGCGGTATAGACTTAATACAGCAAATAACAGACACTTTTTTTTTGGAGTGGAACCTGTAGGAGATTAATGACATCTTCGTATAGATGCGAATAACATATAGCTAATGTAATGTTGAATAAAATTAGACAGCAAATTGATTTAATTAATTTGAATGAAATTAGACAGCACATAGAATGACTTATTTGTAATAAATTCTTAATACATGCGACCTAAAACATGAATGAATAAATTAATATATAAATGTTATCAAGTATTTAAATTAAAAATTTCGCTATATCGTATCAAGTTCTTTCTCTTTTATTAATATTGCGTTAAATTGAATTCAGATTCTTTTTAATTGATAAAACATCAGTATGTTCTGCAAAGTATAGTAAGGCTGTTTGACAATGATTGGCTGTCCAACAACAAAATAAAAAAAATAAAAAACGAAAAATTGGTAAGAGTTTATCAACTCTTAATACTCAATACTTAATACTTAATACTCTTAACCCTTATATAAACATCACAAAATCGAGAGTGCCGGCAAGTCCAGTCTCTACTAATAAAACCAAGAAATATTTTTGAGAGCTTTGAAGTTGTTCATAAAATTATCAAGTATCTCAAGTATGTGAGAAAAATAATAATAACAAAAAATCAAACGATTTCTCAATGTTGTTCAATAAATTAAACTTCTAAATTTGGTTACAATTTATAGAGCATTCTTATTCTCATTCTTAAAGGAGTTGTCAACGCTGGCTTTATAAAGTGTACATCGTGTTATATTTAACCTCCCGAAAACGAAATTTTGAATTTTTAATGTGCAGGGAGCAAAAGCCGTTCAGCTACCCCGAACTTACGTCACAGCTACAACTTGCTCTCACTCTAGCTTGGCGCAAGCGGTAGTTACTCTTGGTATTTTTTTCTACTACATATCTGTAACTGTAAAATCATTTTATATTCGTAAAATGTTACGTCAAGTAGTGAAAGAAAAAAAAAGTTGAACTGTTACTTGCCGTAGTTTCTAGGTCGCTGTAACGGCTCTTGCTCTCACCGCGTTAGTAATTAAAACTTTGAGATTGTTTTCGTGAATGTAATAACGATATGATTGTTAATAATAAAACCATTTCTGACTACTCCTTTAAGTATTAAGAAATTATTTTCATGTATATAAATTACGTCACAAAACTTATATAAAAATTAAAAACAAATGTTAAATTTATTTTTTACAAATACAAATTTATTCTTAAATATGGTTGTGTAAAATTTAATAATGTTGTGTGTTTTATTTTTACTTTTTTATTTTATATTTATTTTTTATATATTTTATTTTTAATTACTATAATGATCTGCAAGAAATGCAACTTTATACCTCATTTTACTCTTTCTATTACTATATTTTAAAGTAATTTTACACATATTGATGCTGTAAACATGAAATATAACAATAAATTAACATGAACATGTTATGAGATAATGAAAATAGAACTTATTTTTGGGAACCACAACTTTATAAATAAAAATGGTAATAAAGTATAATTATTAAAAAAATATTGCATGTAATTCTTCTTATCTCATTACTATTGAATATAGGGTGTATGCATTTATGTTAAAGTCGACGCATTGTTGGATCACTCAATAACATGGACCACATAGGAATATAACATATTTTGCCAGTTTAAAAATACTAACAAGCAATATTTGCTGTTAATAGTTTGAAATAGTATCTCAAATTTATGCGAAAAAATAATGATAAAATATTAACTGATTTCCTAAAGAAAATAGCTAAAAAAGAATATTTGTCCTAACCAGAGCAATGTTACTCACTACTCCAGTATGGCGTCCAAGCGAAAATAAGACGTAGTCCGCCTACATCCTATAAGGTGTGTGCGCACGACGTCCTAATAAATGCGCTTTGATGCCATGATTGAGCAACGAATAACATAGCTTAGCATAGGACAAACGTGGGTTTTGCGCTATTTTCTTTGGAAAATAAATTGTTGTTTTTATTATTATTATTATTCTCGCATCGTTGAGTTACTAATTCAACTTCTTAATATAGCATCAGATCCTGATCAGTTCTCTCCAAAAATTGCCAAGTGTTTTTAAGTTGGCAAAATGTGCCATTTTCAATACCAGCTCATGTTATTTAGTACTCACTTATGGCGCTGACTTTAACATGAATGCAACCACCCTATAGCAACCATAATATTGTATGAACGAAATAATTATATTTGTGGGTTGTATTTAGATTGCGTATATCTGAATATATAAAAAGAAAACACCTAAACTTTATGATGTACTTTGAAAGTTTATAGTAACAGTCGTTATCTATGATTAAGTTTTTAAATATTTTGACCAGTGACTCATGATAAAGGAACAATTGTTTTGAGGCCGACTATAAGACATTTCGCTCATATCCGCTTCCGTTTGGACTTACTGCGCATGCGTAGTAAGGAGAAACGGAAGCGGATGTGACCGAAATCGCTTATAGTCAGTCTCAAAACTGTTGTTCCTCTACTAGTCAATAAGTTAAAAGAGAACATAATTATTATTGAAATTAACATATAGGCTCTTATGTGACAAAAACATAACAAAACAACTAATTTTAATCTAGCTCGGTAACCCTCTAATTTTTTTACATTTTATACAATTCCTTATCATATTGTTACACTGCATAACATCAGGGCTGTTTTTCTTGTTTCAACTTTTTAATTTAAATTACCATAGTATTTAATTTTTTTTGTACATTTTTAATTATTTTAAAAATTTATTTTGAAAAGGTATGCAATAAATTGTTAATGTGAACAATTTTAATAAATATATAATATTCCCACACTGTTTATACTTTTTTATTTTATAATTAATTTTTATATAAATTATCTTCTCATTCCAAGTATATTAACTAATAAGCTTTATATAAAGTAATCGTTTGTAATTGTAATTGGAGGATACTGTGCAAAGATAGAAAAATTTATAGATGGTAATAGCATAGATCAGCAAACTTTATATTTCAAATGTAAAATGAAGAATTCATCAGTAAGTTTAGCCGTGAAGTTGATTTTACTATTATTATAAAATATTTCAATACAAATACGCAGAAAAAAAGAAAAAAAAATGTAGCATTAAGGAATACCATATAGATACAAATATACAAATTCACGAGCTACTAGAACATATTATACTGTTGTTAATGTATGTTAAAGTCGACATCATGTTAGATCACTCTATTACTTGGCTTATAACTCATTTTGCAAGATAAGAAATACTAAATAATAATTTTGATAGCATTGATGTTGTTAATACGTTGACTTAGTATCTCAAGTTAATATAGACCCCTTGCACATCCTTGCGCTTTGTCGCCATGTTTGTGGTGACTAATGCATTGTCCAGCATAGGGGAAACTTCGTTTTTCCTAATTTTTCACATAAAAAATTGTTTATTTCAACTCAACAAATTTTTCTCATATCCTTCGAGCTTATTAGGAGCTAGAAATAAGGCTTTGATTGAGGTTTGAAGCTTCTTTTGCTATTAAAAAAATAAAAATGACGTTTTTCCTATGCTGGCCTATGTATTCCTGACCAACAAAATGGCGGCTCTTAAATATGAGTGCAAGCGGTCTATAATATTGCTTAGTATTTTTCAACTACCGTAATGAGTGACCCATGCAGCCCATGCTATTAAGTGATCCTACATGGCGTTGACTTTAACATGAATGCATACACCCTTATTCTTTAATTTGCAGTTAGTAAATATTATAATAAAAAAATCTTATATGAAACTGTTCTATTACTAGGAACAGCAGTAATATTTAATTTAGTTGCTCGTTTTACGATGTGCTATTCTGAAGTTATATTTTTTTTTTACTCTCTAGTTTTTTCAACTTTACTGCATCAAGTTCAATTTTAAACATATTTAAAATTCGATGTTTTACGTTTTTATTTAACAAAAATAAAGATTTTTTTAATAATTGTTTATTAAATTATTTTTTTATTAAACTTTAACATTACATTTATTTTTATATATTTATTATTTATATTATTTTATATTTAATTTTTATATATTTATTTTAAATAAAAACATTTGATTGTATTGAATACATTTGATGTTATGGTTAGACTCTCCGTCGCCTATGTTGGATGTATTATGTAATAATTTAGAGCTGCGAACATGAGAAAACTTATACTGTATAAAAAGTGAAAGAAAAATATATTGAGCCAGAAACCTGAAGGCTACTCTTCAGACCTAACAACATGCACTTAAGGGTGTAAGGTACCGACCTTATATCTCAAAAACTAGAAGTGTTTTGGGTCTGAATTTGGTGTCATTGTGTAGCTAAGGGTCACATCTAGCCGTGATAAAAATTTCATGATGTTTGACCGTCCCGAAAAATAGACAAAAATTATTGAAATTAACATTGGGCCTTATGGGCTTAAAATTTCAAAAAATCATATAAAATTAATTTGCACGGTGACCCCCCAAAATTTTTACATGTTTGAAATTGTCTCAAGCTGAAGTATTATTGTGCAAATTTTTTAGATTTTGACGAGAAATGTTTGAGTCTCATGGCCGACGTCGGTCCCCTACTCCCTTAATTATATTTCAATTATTACAAAATGTACACTCACTCAGTAACATTATCAAATTTCATTATTACACAAATGTAACTAAAAAAAGAGCTCTAAAAATTGTAAAGTAGTCAACCACACATGCATGCACTATTGCTGACGTCATGACTAGTGATGTTCAATAGAAAAAGTGTTGCAGGTTGCATAAGTTGAAAATTTTCTTTTACGTTTAAGGCGTCATGATTTGGTTCTTGGACAAAATAATTGTATTTTTGGAAATCCCATTTAGTGTTTAATGAAATAAAAGTGCATGTTGTCTGGTCTGGAGAGTCGCAGTAAAGAGGTAGGGGAGCGTGGATGGCAGCATGGTATCAGCTGTTATCCAATATGGCTGACTTTTTGTTATGACAATTTCCCTGTGCTGCCATCTACGCTCCCCTTCCGTTTTAAAACATATCCTAACATAACTGAAAATATACTGTCCGTATATTCTTACAATTAGCCAGTATACAGTATACATCATACTGCTGTATGATGTCACAGCTCGTTTGTTTTTGTGCGCCAGTATTGCAGCGAGCTGTGACGTCATAAAAACGCATCTGCCACTTTTTGAATAAAAAATAGATAAGAAATCAATGAGTAAGGCTATATCAACGTTAATTTTCAAGTATCTTACACAAGTATTACAGTTGTTACGCAAGTTTTTTTAACTTGTTCTATGCCTTTAAAAGAGAAGTATTCATAAAACTGCAAAATTCAATGAAATTGGTAGATATAGCAACAACTTATTTCTGTTTATCAACCATAATACTTTTATATGAATGAAATAATTATGTTTAAGAATTGTGGCTTATATTTCAAAATCTAAAAAGAATTAATAAGCTTCAAAGTTGTATGATGTCATTTGAGAGTTAATAGTTACAGATACCTTTGATAAAATGTTCAGAACTTTTGAACATAAGATAAGATAGAAAATGCTTAATTGAATTTAACATTGGCTCTGATGGGACTAAAACTTCAAAAAATCGTATTTTAAAATGTTGTAGCTAGCAGGTGACTAATTGTTTTACATTTAACACAATTACTAATCTTAATATTACATTGCAAAATATCTGGGTTATTTTTCTTGTTTTAACTTTATAATAAATCACCTAATTTTTTCGTTTCTTACCGTACATTTCTTAGTGTTCTTTACATTTTTTTTTAAATATTTATTTGTTATTGTGTATAATTTAATATTATATTTATATTTTTAATACTTCTGATTTTTTTATTCCTATATTTAATTTTTATATAAATAATTTTCTCAGTCATGACAAAGTAAGAATGAATTCTGTGGATGTGGATGTAAATGTGTAAATGGTGGATACTGTTAGAGAAAGAAAATATAATACTAACAGGAAAATCAATAGATATGAATAACATTGATGCAAAGGAAGAATGAAATAAAAACATTTAGTATTGTAGATTTACGCATGTTTGTATAGGATAAGATGACGTCATTTCGCGAATTAAAAATTGATTAAAAATACTTAATGAACTTAAACATGAGAAATTCTCAACTTTTGATCCAAGAAAATGTCATCTCTTAGAGTTTGCAATAAAATTGACTACGGAAAAATAAATGTGGACTTCCTCATTTTAAGGGTCTATGCATTCATGTTAAAGACGACGCCATGTTGGATAACTCAATAACATGGGTGGCATTGTAAAAAAATCATTTTGCCAGTTTAAAAACACTATGCAATATTTTTGAGAGCATTGATGCAGTAAATATGTTAAATTAGTATTTCAAGTATGTGAGACAAATAACAATAACAAAAAATTAAGTAATTTCCCAGAGAAAATTGTCTTCAACAAAGTTTGTCCTATGCTGAGAATTGTTATTCACTACTCCACTATGGCCTCCAAGTGCATTAAATATGACGCCACCCGCATACACCCTATAATTTATACAGTCTGTTATACTTTATATAATGCGCATGACGTCATATTTAATACGCTTGGGCGCCGTACTGGTGTAATGAATAAAATTGCTCGAAAAAGGAAAATCCTCTTTTTTGGCTATTTTGTTGGGAAATTGATCAATTTCACATACTTGAGATACTAATTCAATCTATATTTACAACATCAATGCTCTCAAAAATAGTGCTTTGTTTTTTAAACCTGGCAAATGTTATTAAGTATTGTCTACCAGTTTAACATGAATGAATACAACCTTATATCCTTTTAGTTCAAGTTAGTTAAGGTTATTAAAAATCTTATATAAAACTGTTCTATTACTTTTCTTCTTCAGATTTCATGATGTTCTTTTTAAGGCTATTATGTCGTACTCTGTAGTAATGTAATGTTTTTATTTTATTTTTTTTTATTATTATTTTTTTTTTAGTTATTTCACCAAAATCAAACAAAATTTAAAAGTTAAATTTTTATGTATTTAATACAATTTTTTTTTATTAAATATTTAGTAAAATATTATTACTGATTAATTTTAGTATTAAATATAAATATATATATAATGATGATTTCTTTTATATAGTATTTTATATTTAATTATTATATATTTAATTTTCAATCATCTAATATATTAAAATGTATAAATTAATATTAGTTTCGTCTTCACTGTAATTTTTTTCTGTGATTGAAAACATTGATTGTTATGAAATTTAAAAATTAAAGCATTAGGCAAGTAAAAAGAAATAAAACTAAAGTTAAAGGGTTGTATTCAATTATCTAGTTTAAAATATATCATTCATGCTATGATTTAGAATATATACTGTAAAAATTGAAATAATAAAATTGTTAATTATTCAGTATGAATTTGTTATGAGAAAACGAAATAAGTCATACCTATAGGGAACAAATTACTAATACCAAAACAAAACAGTTCTATTTATTAAAAAAAAAATATTTCATGTAATTCTTCCTATCTCATTAATATTGAATACATGATTGAATATTGAATATTGAATTCATGTTAAAGTCGACGCCATGTTGGATATTCAAGACAATTTCAAAATATATAAATATTTTGGAGAGTCACCGTGTCAATTAATGTTATATGATTTTTTGAAGTTTTAAGACCAATGTTTAATTCAATAATTTTTTTTTTCGGGACGGTAAAAACATATTTAAACTTTTATCACTGCCAGTAGAGAACTCTAAAAGGGGGGAGTATACGCGATCCAGCGGAATTTCTAACTAAGTAATCATAATGATTACTAATTTTAATATATTATCAATACCTAATTTATTAAAATATTCGTTTTAGGTAGAAAATTATTTTTGTAACGATCATGGTATACCTAGATTACATTATATATCAAACAAGAACATCTCTAAAAAAAACTTTAATTGTACTGAAAGTAGTAAATACAATTACGGAAAGAAATAGAAATTATAATTTACCAAAAATTTGGAATGAAATCTCAATGAATTTAAATGGAATAAAGTGTAAAAATACTTTTAAAAATATTTAGTCACATTTTTTGAGCTTGTCATTATAAATTTATTTTATATATATGTGAATGTAATCGAATGTCTTTTCATTTTAATTTTGTATAATAAAGAAATGTTAATATTATTATTACTATTTTTACGTAATATATCAAAAGTATCAAGTATCAATATATATTACGTAAATTGTTTTATAGATATTATAAATATATGCATATCTACATTATAATTTTTTTTCTTGTTTTGATTATTGTCATAATATTAAAAAATAATTTTTATTTTAGTTATTTTTGTTCGAAATGAAAAATAAAATTGTATTTTAATTTAATCCAACCGATAAGCAAATTGCCCTGGTTAGACATGTATTATGAGTTATAATAAAAAAAATTCAGGACCCGTGACCATCAGAGAAGAGAAAAAATAATTATCATTGAATTTAACATTGTCTCTTATGAGATTAATACTTCAAAAAAATAAAAATAATAAATAAAAAAGCGTAATATAAAATGTAGCCTGCTGATTACTATTTTACATTATGGAAAATTCCTGATCCTAACGTAACACTGCAAATATTGGTTTATCTTATTGTTTTAATTTTTTAATAAATTTCCCAAGTATATCATTTTGCCATACATTTTAAATATTTTAATTTTTTTTTACATAATAATTTATACAATATTATTGTATGAATTTTAACATTAAATTTTACTTTTTATTTATTTTTTTAACTTTTAATTTATTATTTTAGAATTAATTTTTATATAAATTAACCAATAATTGTGATGTTAAGACTTTAATCAGTAATTTATGTGCTGCAATTATAATTTCTAGTATATACTCTATGAGATTGAAGATATCTTAGTATCAGTAAAATATATACTCTCAAAAAATTACTGGAGATGAATGAAATTAGACAGCACATATATTATACTGACTATATTTGTAATAAATAATAAATTATCAAAAAATACAAAATACATCAATGAATAAATAATGCTATATATATATATATATATATAAATGTTATCAAGTATTGAATTAAAAATCTCGCTATGTCATATCCAATCAAGATTCTACATACGAGATAACGACACGCTTGGCCAATTTTAGCCACCGCGAAATTCGTAATGAGCGTCTGAGCCAATCAGCGCCCGAGTTGTGGGTCACGTGATCAGAATAGACCAATCACAATGCCGCTATGGAACCAGTTGGTGCCCCTATCTTGTATGTAGTATTTTGATCCAATGAGGAAGACTAATGATTGTTGGGACAGTAGATGAGCACATTTTTAGAGAGAGTATAATCAGTAGATTCTATTGAAGTCAATATTTACCTTTATTAATTATACATTTCGGTAATTAATTTATGAAATAACAATTAGTGTTACGCCCCCCAGAAGCCTGTATCTTTACTCTTTTGTTTAAATTTACAGCGGAGTTAGATCATCTTCTGCAAATTACAACCCACGAATTTTAATTCCAGTATTCCAGCGAGCTGTGACGTTATAAAACCGCATCTGCCATTTCATGAATACGAGATAATAATTATTAATAATCGTAGAAAATATATAACTAGAAATCAATGACTCACTCAGGCCAAATCAACGTTGATTTTTAGGTATCTTACACGAGTATTATAGGTGTTACACAGGATTTTTGTTTATTGTGTTCTATGCCTTTAATAGAGAAACAAACATAAAACTGCAAAATTGAATAAACTTAGTAGAATCAGCAACAACTAATTTCAATATTTCAACCATAATACTTTATTATGAACGAAATACATATGTTAAAGAGTTGTTTTTGTATGGCTTGTTTCTCAAAATCTAAATAGATTACTACACAATTATATAATGTTATTTGAAAGTTATTAGATAATCTATGATAAAAATTTCAAATTTTTAGACCATAAACCAGACTTGGCCATGAGCGACTTGTTTGAGCGACGCTCACGTGAGCGCGCTCATTTTAAAAGAGCGCTGGCCAAGACTGCCATAAACTAAGAGAGAGAAAATAAATATTATTGAAATTAACATAGGTTCTTATGGGACTAAAACTTACAAAAAGTCGTAATTTAAATTGTAGGCTGGTGACCTAAAATTTCTACATTTTTTAAACTGCCTAATATTAATGTTATTTGGCAAGATAACAGTTTTTTCTTTCTTTACAACTTTTTAATAAATTGCTCAAGTATCTCAATTTTTGCCTCTCATTTTTAAGTGTTTTAGACAAATATTACTTTTTTTATATTTAAATACATCATACGATATTATTGTGTAAAATATGTTTTTTTACTAGAATTTAATATTAAATTTATTGTGTATCTATTTATTTATTTTTTTAATTTTTGGGCCAGAATTCCTCATCTCACACAGTATAACACCCTCATCTGAAATTTTTAGTGAAAAAAATATATGTTATTGAGGACTGTCTAAAACCTATAAATATGAAGTTTTAGGTAAATCGGACCAAAACTGAAATTTTGGGGCGGGAAATTCAAAATTGAATAATTGAGATTTTGAGCTAAACTTAGTTTTTTCCCATAATTTGGTACGATGATATTTGGGAATTTTTATATTATATTTGGATACTATGGCAATATACACATTACGTGAAACCATAAAAGTCGATTTTTCCCGTAACGATTTTTTAGGAAAAATCGTGGAAAATTGGCTGAAAAAGCTTATTTTAAGTATGGTTTGGAGCCGTATTGCAGCGAAACTAATAAGAATTTTGAAACGTAAGTTTGCATATAGGTACCTGGGTATTTGTGCTTACTAAAAATTTTAATATTATATTTCCAGTCACCTTTGATGAATTTAGCGGGAATTTTGAATTTTGATAAAAATGAAAAAATATGCAAAATATAAAAATGAATTACAAATAAGTCTCCAAAATTTTTTTCAATTTTTTGGGTCTAAAATACTTCTACACTATTGTTCTAACATATGACAAAAAATCAGCCTGGCCTTTTAATTATTACTATTTTTTTTCTAATTTTGAAAATCGTAGTGTTTTCATCGGACGGCAAAAAGCTTCAGAGCTTACACTCAAAAAAATAGTGCATTACTTTAGTTACGAATACTAACTTTTTTTTTTTTTTTTTTTTTTTTTTATTATTTCAAACACACAAATATACAAAGTCCAACCAAGGCATAGCCTTATCGGTTGGTTCATTTATTGTTACACAATCATGTCTTATTATATTATATTACTACATATACATATTTTTTATTATATATATTTCAAAAGCAAATAAAGTACGTATTTACACAAAAACATTTTTTTTTTTTTTTTTTTTTTTTTTTTTTTTTGTCATTTAAGAGAAGTATTTTTATAATACAAGAAGCAAAAATTAATCATCATTAATCAATACAAACAGCAAAAAATTGTTCAACATTTTATAAATTATCAAGAAAGAATTTTTTCATATTAAATTTCGTTTCATTTTTATTTGCAAAACTTTTTAATTCTGATGGAATTTGATTCCATAATTTAGGAAGTAAAAATTTTTTTGTCCTTTCAGTGAATCTATTTACAATTCTTGGTACAAATAAAGGATTGGTCACTGCTGTTCTGGTACTATAAATATGAGTTCTCGGTATACCATGAGAATTTTCAAAATAATTTTCACAAATAAAAGAACATTTAAACATTTCTTCTATTGGCAATATCTTAAAGTACTTAAAATATTCAAGATCACTTTTTAGCTTATTTCCTTTTTTTAAAATTTTTAATATTCTTATTTGCATTTTTTTCAATTCCCATAATTTACCTGATTTAGTACAACCATAAGATAATAAACCGTATAATATATGTGGATGTACAAAAGAAAAATATAATTGTCTCATCGTCTGTTCATTCACATATGATCTTACTGTTTTTAATTTAAAAATTGCAGATCTCAATTTATTTAACAGTTGCATAATATGCAAATCCCAATCAAATGTTTGATCAATAATAGCTCCTAAGTAATTATAATTATTTACTTGTTCTACAAACTCACAATTACAATTTAAAGTAAAATTATGTAAACACTTATTAGTATGAGCTCTTAATTGAATATTTTGCATAGTATATGTATACTTATTAAAAATGTGCATAACTTTTGTTTTTTTCCTATTAATTAATATTTTCCTATCATGCGACCATTCCAAAACTGAATCAAAATCATTTTGTAACATTTTATTTGCAACTTCAAAGTTACTATGAGCCGCTATCATAAGTAAATCATCGGCAAACATTTTTGCTTTACAATATTTTAATAAATTAAAAATTTTGTTAACATAAATTATAAAGAATTTAGCACTTAAGACCCCTCCTTGTATTATACCGCATTTTATTATTTTAATTTCACTTACAATATTTTTAATTTTGACAGCAACTTGTCTATTTTTTATAATATTCGCAATTAACATTAATGTTGGTCCTCGTATTCCAATTTCTTCTAAATCTTTTAACAATAAGTCATGGTCTATAGTGTCAAATGCTTTGGAATAATCAACAAATAAACAAAGAACATGATGCCCTTTTTCTAATTCTTCATTTATAAAATTGGAAACATCATATAGACATTTTGCTGTACCCTTTTTTTTTTGATAGGCATATTGATTTTTATTTATAATATTGAATTCTTCTAAATAATCAGACAATAATAATTCAATATGTTTTTGTATAAATTTATCAACAAAAGCAGATACAGCAACTGGTCTAAAATTATTATATAGTTTATGATCCCCACCTTTATAAATTGGCCTTATCAATGATAATTTTAGATTATCAGGATATACTGAGCTTTCAATACACATATTTGTTAATCTTATTAAATATTGAATTAATGATTCGCCACCAAATAAAATATCCTGAACACCTATATTATCATGACCTGGTCCTTTTTTCTTACTTAATAAATTAATAATATAAACTGCTCGTTTCTCATTTAATTTTGGTAGATACATTGATTGTAAATTACTATTAAATTTAAGCGAATTTTCACTTAATATTAAATTACAATTAATCTTTACATCTTCAATTGAATTTACAAAATGATTTACAAAATTATTAGCAATATCTTTGATAGAACTTACATCAGACATATATTTAATAATAATATTATCAATATTAAGATTTTCTTTCCCTAATATTTGATTAATAAAACACCAAGATTTTCTTATATCACCAGCAATTTCAACAAATTTAGAATGATAATAATTATTTTTTTCTTTATTTATTAAAAAATTTATTTTGTTTCTTAATTTTTTATATCTAATTCTATATTCAGGCATATGTAATGAGTTTTTAAATTTTTGAAAATATTTGTCTCTATCTTTCATAAGAAATTTTATTTCATCAGTACACCACACATTATTTAATCTTCTATTCTTGCTATTTAATAATTTTTCACTTTCACATTTATCACTTATATTTCGAAAAACTGTTACAATATGATTATATAATTCATTTGGACAATTAATATTATTACATATACTCCAATCATAATTACAAATCATATTTCTGAATTTTTTTAAATTTTTAATTTTTACTTTTTCATTACAATTATTATTAATTAAATTAGTACTCAATATACAACCAGTCATATAATGATCGGTGATTTTACTTTTAATTATAAAACTATTATCAATTTCAAACAAATTATTTAATTTAACAAAAATATGATCAATACAAGTAGCTGAATAATTTCCTAGTATTGTACATTCCTCCCTTGTAACATCATTAACAATTTTTAGATAACCATATTTTGCCATTTTATTTTCATATTTTTGTACAATATTATCATTTTGATCTAACAAATTTAAATTTATATCACCTAAAATCACACAATTACTTTCATTATTTTTTAAAATACAATCTTTTAATTCTTTTATGAATAAAAGTTTGTTAGAACCTGGAGGTCTATAAATATTATACAGCATTAAATTATTATTCAACTTTAGACTTAAAACCTCCGCATTAATAAATTTTATATCAATAATTTTAGCATCAAATTTCTTATTAACAAACACTAAAACACCACCACCTTTATTTTCTTCTCTACTTTTTACAAATTTATCAAAATTAATTAAATTATAAACCTTTATTTCATGATCAAAAATATAAATTTCAGTCAACACAATAATATCAATATTCTCAACATTTTTATTAACATAAGCTAAAAAATTATTAAAATTTTTTCTTATAGAACGTATGTTTTGATGAACAATAATAACATTATTATTTTTCTTTTTCTTATCAATAAAAATATCATTTAAATCATTTTTTACTTCACAATTTACATAATCAAAATTAAAATTTAGGGACTCTTCCATATAAAAAAACAAAATTAAACTAACATTTCAATTCACATTAGAATGGAACTCCTGGCATACGTCGATCAAAATCATCATCACATTTTATTCTTATAGTACCTGTATCTTCAGTTTTCTTTGCCAATATTTTTCCATCCTTGACCCACACAAACTTCCACCCTCTCATTTTAGCAGCTGTGCGAGTTTTGTAGAATAATCTTTTCAATTCTGGAGTCAGATGTTCACAAACAAATAACTTGTCTTCCTTTGCATTACCTTGAACTTTGCCTATTGTAAGATTACGTGTTTTACTTCTATCAAGCCACACTCTCCTCGCCTCAGTTGATTTGAACTTGACCACAACAATAGGTGGTATGCCTTGTTTACGTACATTCTTTGGGTTAGCATACACGCGATAACAGTCTTCAACTGATTGTGCAGCAGAAGGAGCGCCAATAACTTTGGCCACACTCTCTATCACATCACGCGTGTTCTCTCCCGTAGTCACTGGCATTCCATGAATTTCAATGTTCATAGACAATCTCTCTTGCTCAAGTTCTTGCACTCTAACATTTAGTTCAGATACTTCATTATCCTTCTTAATCACTTTTTCTTTTAGTTCATTAATTTCATTACTCATTTTTTTAAATAATTTATCTTGATTATCAAATCTCTCCAGTAAATCATCATATTTCTTTGACAAAAAATCGGTGCTTTCTTTTAAATCTTTGATTACAGAGGTATCTTGTTCAATCTTATCTACTTTATCAAGTCTTTTATCTACTTTATCAAGTCTTTTATTTATATCCTCAAGTAAATCAAACAATGATTTCTCACCTTTCTTTTCCTCATCTTCACTTGCATCTGAAAGTATGTCTTTTTTTTCTTGTTTACACTTAAGACAGAGCCATTTAGGTTTCCTCCCTGGTTTATTTGGCTCTACTTTTGTCTCAAGTTTAATGCACCCATTATGTGCATAGCACAATTTGCAACCATTACATAAAATCTTCTCTTCATTCACTTGAAATCCTTTTTTACATATCACACACGACGACATTTTTATTTCACTTTTTCAGCACAATATACAGTAGTATACGACGGAGCAAACACCAAACACAACCTCTCTCTCCGAAGTCCACTACTGCTTGAATTGTTTAACTTATTTAAGATATACACTTATAAACTATTAATGGTAACTAAAATAATGCACTTTTAGCAAGTTATTAACAGTAGCTAATTTAAGTTACTTTTGTTTAGTTATTACGCGTAACTAATTTTTCCCCTCCTTCGCTGCTGCGTGCGCTCGCTTCTCTGCTCTTGCTCGTCTCGCTCGCTCTCGCGCCCGCCTGCCTCACTGCACTCTGACCAGCGTGTCCCGCCACCTCTCTCTCTTACGCACACAATTCAACCCGACACACCGGCACACTTGTTTTTTTATATTCTTCTCTCTCTTTCCCCACATCTTCGCATGCAACATGCACGATAATAATTACAATCCACAAAATATTACGCGTTTTTACAATAAATATAGCAATGATACGATATATAATATAAAGTTTTCAATCACATGCATACCGTGACAGACAGTCTATACCGGTCGGAAAACACGAAAATAACAAAGACGAAATTAAATTTCAATTACATAATGAATTAAAATGAACGTTTATTTACATTTTAAATATGTGTATGGTATTCAAACTACCCTAAAACGATAAATACCTTCATTTGAGACCACATTTTTTCTCATTTACCCGCCATGTCTGCACCACGCACATACCGGCATCTGGCATCATCACATAGTCAGTTCTCATTTTTTACGTTTCCTCCTTTCGCCGGACCTAAAATAAGATGTTCCACAAAGTAAACGCATTCTTACACATAAAATTATTATATTAAAACAATGTTTACTTCCCGTGTATTCAATTAGTTTGTGAATTTTTCAAGAGCCGCTTCGCTTGCATTCTTCCTTCTTCTTCGCCATGTTGCTTTCTTTCACTATCCGTATCGTATGTTGTCGCAAGTATTCGGCAGTGATCGTAAAGTTCTGTTTTAAATTAGTTACCGCGGCAAACTTATTTTAGATGGGCGCGAGATTAGACATTGATAATAACTTATTTTAAACACAAAAATATTGCCAACTTATTTAATGCAGAAAAAACGTTTAGCAGCTAAAGTTAGTTATTAAAAACAACTAAAGTAATGCACTATTTTTTTGAGTGTACGGATGCATTTTATTTTCGATGTGCATGGTTCAAAACAACTTAAGCAACATTATAATATCAACTCAAAGTCATGATCTAACATATTAACATAAGTACCTATATTACCCCCTCCCCCCTACTTCTTATATATTTACAAAAAACGTCATATTTCCAGAAATTAGGTAAGAAGTAGGGGGAGGGGGAGGGAGTAATATAGGTACTTATGTTAATTTGTTAGATCAAGACTTTGAGGTGATTTTATAATGTTGCTTAAGTTGTTTTGAACCATGCACATCGAAAATAAAATACATCCGTAAGCTCTGAACCTTTTTGCCGTCCGATGAAAAAACTACGATTTTCAAAATTAGAAAAAAAATAGTAATAATTAAAAGGCCAGGCTGATTTTTTGACATATGTTAGAACAATAGTGTAGAAGTATTTTAGACCAAAAAAATTGAAAAAATATTTGGAGACTTTTTTGTAATTCATTTTTAGATTTTGCATATTTTTTCATTTTTATCAAAATTCAAAATTCCCGCTAAATTCAACAAAGGTGACTGGAAAAATAATATTAAAATTTTTTGTAAGCACAAATACCCAGGTACCTATATGCAAACTTACGTTTCAAAATTCTTATTAGTTTCGCTGCAATACGGCTCCAAACAATACTCAAAATAAGCTTTTTCAGCCGATTTTCCACGATTTTTCCTAAAAAATCGACTTTTTTGGTTTCATGTAATGTGAATACTGCCATAGTATCCAATTCCCAAATTCCCAAATATCATCGTACCAAATTATGGGAAAAAACTAAGTTTAGCTCAAAATCTCAATTATTCAATTTTGAATTTCCCGCCCCAAAATTTCAGTTTTAGTCCGAATTACCTAAAACTTCATATTTATAGGTTTTAGACAGTCCTCAATAACATATATTTTTTTCACTAAAAATTTCAGATGAGGGTGTTATACTGTGTGAGATGAGGAATTCTGGCCCATATATATATTATATATATATATATCCCTATAAGTGTACTGTTAAATTAGGGGACCCTTGGCTTTTCTCTCTTTTCCCCGAGCGCTAAACTGAATAGCTACATTGCGTATGGCTTTGAGCCTCAGAGTTTTTGTTTCCCTAAATCGGGTAAAGTTAGAATTTTTTTTTTTTCTTTTTTGCATTTGTTTAGGTAAATGTTGAAATTTAAACACTTAGAATTTGAAATACAAGTTATGCAACCTTATACAAACATGAACAACTCAATATTACGAACACATCCTAAAATGAACTAAAAATTATAAACATGCTCTGCATGGGCGAGGTTTCTTGGTCATCGTACTCGCGGACGACGATGCAAGATTAACTTGCTGTCAGGACGGGAAGTTCACCAGACTCTTTACAGACGACAGTTCAAGACCCTTACGGAGTCGAGGAACCGTCTCCGTCCTCCGTAGGGGAAATGCTAGGATGGATTATTTGAAACATGTTCGTGTCTCTTTGGTTAACAGCTGCAAACGTAAGTGAAGCTGTCGTGCACTTGGAGTGCACATCCGTATGCTGCGTCAATCTCACGCCGGAGCGGCGAGGTACAACGTATAACATCGTAGTACCATGACCTAGCACTAAGCCACCTATATAGCACTGTCCTACAGTCAAAGGTCAGTAGCACAAGTGCATGACATAGGACATGGCTATATTTTATTTAACATTAATACGTAGACCATTTTACGTACGCAAACAATTATTATTCACATGGACAAAAATTTAATATGTAATAATTATGATAGCTCATTATTAGCACAGTATGTTCAATACAGCATAATTTATGTTGAAGTGCATAATAACTATGTTAAAATAGCACAAATATTATATTGTACAGCAATGTTAATTGCGTTGTTCTAATTTACCATTATTTTTGCTATAATGACAAACATGCAGCATAAATTACGTAAGTTATTCTTTTCATGCATGAAACATAATTTGTGCTACAGGGTGTTTGCATTCATGGTAAAGTCGACGCCATGTTGGATAACTCAATACATGTGCAGGTATGGGAAAATGTCTCATTTTGCCAGTTAGAAATGCAACAAGCAATATTTTTTATTTTACATTGATGCTGTAAATACGTTGAATTAGTTTCTTAATTTCAACTGTGCGAGCGTATAATAACAACAAATTACATTAAGCAAAATAATAATAATAATTATTTTGCTGAATTTATGTCTTCATAGCGTATTAACATAATATAGCGATTATACATTAACATAGCGATTTAACATAAAATTTAAAATAAATAAATTATAAAATTATTTTATAAGAAAATTAAAAAAAAATAATAATAATAATAAAAACGATTATAAAACAATTAAATTAAAATTCAATTTAATACAATAAAGAAATATATTCATAATATTGTTTAAAACGCATATTAATAGCTAATATATAATCTTAAGGTGAGAAATCAGGTACTGCGGGATTTGACAAAAAATTTGTATATTGAAAGAAAAATCTGAAATTTTGCACGGTAATACATTAGAAAAAGATAGCTTCAAAAATGTAAAAAAATAAAATAAATAAATAAAAAAAAAATAGGGAGTCACCCTGCTAGATTTTAGATTATGATTTTTGAAGTTTTAGTCTGATGAGAGCCCATGTTAATTTTAATAATTATTACCTATCTTATCTGATGGTTTAGGGTTCTGAAATTTTTTCTTATGTAGCTGATACAATTGACTTTCAAATGACATCATAAAGTTTAGACGTTTCTTTTATAAATTTTAAGAAATAATCCATCTCGTACAACCCTTAATTTAATTATTGTACGCTTCATTATATTACAACTATATATCGTAATCAAATAATTGTATTTTGATAAAAGGAAATTTGAAGCTTGCCAAGAGAAATATTATAAATAAACATTAAATTTTATGTGAATGAAGATAGAAATGAATTTCTTAAGAAAATGATATTTCATATTTTACCTAAATTCAGCAGCTGATATTGAAATTTTTAATTAAAATTTTAGTGTTATTAGAAAGTATAAAATACGCATTCTGGCAATAAAGATTTTAGCCTTAATAAAATACATTTTATATTATTTGTATACTGGAAACACAATAACAAAACAACAACCACTTACCTCTTGTAATACTTTTTAGTTTTAATAGTGCAAAACAAATTTTAGTAAATTGATTTACAAAAAAAAAAGAAAAAAAAATTACATAAATATAATAATTATTATTATTATTATTAATTTCGTGTGTTATTAAAATAGGGTAAAAAAATTGACGCACAACGTTTTGCGTATATCTTGACCAAATGTGCGTAATATTACGCCAAAACAGAGTCGTAATTACTTACAATTTTTGTGCTCCTGTAGAGCCAGGGAATTTATTTACATATTGCACATTTTTTTTCGAATTAATATTATATATATTTTTTTAAATCAAATAACATTAATTTATTTTACAAAGATATCAGAAAGTAGACAATATTTCAGAAATAATTTAATCTACCTTTTTTTTTTCTTTTTTTTTAAGAAAAAGGAAAAGTCTACCAAATAAATGTTTTTACAATTTAAAAACATTTTTTTTATAAGGATACTATTTTTGCATTTTTTTTCCAAAAAGGGGCGTGGCTGAATGAAATTTTTCGACTGCGGCGCGCTACACCTCCCCCCCGTCATTCATGGTTATTTTCCTGGGTGATCGCCCCCCCCCCCCCTCCAAACCAAATTCCTGGATCTGCCCCTGTCTCTGGATTACATAACTTACATTACCGTAAATCAGTGAAAGTTTTAGAATATTATTTTCTATTTGTAAGGAATAATATAACTCTATAACCAAACTATATTCCCATATAATATGTCAATCAATATTACAATTACTGTATCTTTTATTATTTCAGTAATTGTAATATAGTAAGCTCTTATTCGTAGTTAAAATATGACGTTTTCCTGATTTTTCATTAAAGTAATTGTTTAATTTAATTAAAAACATATGCGACAACACAATTTTTCTTGCAATATTTCAAAATTATTGTGCTTATTTTTATATATGACATGCAACCTGCTGTTCAATATGACTTTAAATCATGTAACTACTTAGCTTGTTTTATTTATTATAACTTATAATTTTCAAATTTCTCATATATTTAAATTAAGTGAAAGAAGTGTTCGTCAGAAGAAATCATTTTGTAGTTTTCACATGTTGAACTTGTAAGTGGCTAAATTTGTGCCGAATATCTGAACTACGTGTAATTAAAAATTTAAGAAACGAGGTAAATAAAATACTTTGTACAGGCGGAAATAACTAAAAATTAACACTATATGTATCAAATAATTTTAAATTATGTTTTAAATAAAACTAAGTAGAAATATAAATAAAGAGAAAGACAATATTATTTATGTTATTTCATAAATAGAAACATGTAATATAATTTTTTTTTTACACAAAAACTTATAAATAAAATTATTAAATGTGTAATTTAAAGTTTAACGTTATGTGAAATGTTCTTTAGTAAAAATTTACTAACAATCTATGAAAATAAGAATTATAATAATATATACAGTGGCGTAACTACCAGGGGGGAGAGGGGGAGTTCCCCCGGGCCCGTCGACTTTTGGGGGCCCGTCGGCTTCTGAGGGGGCCCGTTGATGCTTGGCGCAAAAAAAAAAAAAAAATAATAATAATAATAAATTGATAATATTAAATTTTATGTTGAAAAACAGTATTTGAAAGTTAAAGTGGATCAATCAAATAATATGCATTTTGTGACAGAGGGTATTAATATTAACTACATTTTTTAACTGTCACCATACCGTCTAATTAAATTTTCTATAAATGTCTTCTTCAAATATCATATGTATTTTTTCTATTTATAGCAAAAATTAATTATTGATAAAAATTAAAATCATGTATGATAGACAATTTTAAGTTTTTTTTTTTTTTTTCATGTTATAGTGACACTTTTTAATTTTCATTTTAAAAAATAGCTTAAAATTTCAGTGCCACGCCCCCTTTTCCAAAATTTTTCGACTGCGGCGCACAAACCCCCCTCCTCCACGGCACTGTCCTCCTTCCGGGGGGCCCGTGTCAGATTTTTCCCCCTGGCCAAATTTTTGAAGTTACGCCACTGAATATATAGAATAAAATGTTACTTTTATCTGAAAAAGTGCCCCCTATTTTATTATTTCTTTATTTACTTGATATTACTCCTAAATCGGATTGAATTTACAACCAAACTTATTTCAAGACAAAATTTTTTTCTGTTTTTTAATTTCATATAATTACGTCAGAGCAGAATTTTTTTTAAAGCAAATAAAAATAAAGGTATTATTTTAATAGCTATTAATCAACAATTATGTTATTTTTTTTTAAAGCTTGTTAATTTTAAAATTATCGTCCCCTTTGTTTTAGTTTATGAAATTAAAACATAAACGCCAAATGTTTCACAGAAATATTATTGAAAAGAAGGAAATAAGAATTTTTATTATTATTCCATTTACATAAATTATCCAACCAAGGCATAGCCTTATCATTTGGTTTAATTATATAACCATTATAATTTCTTGTACACAAAACAATATATTTCTTAATTACTATTATTTTTTACATACAATTTATACTTTTTTTATATTGCATTATCATTAAGAAAGCAAAGAATAAAATGTTACAATAAAATATAATTTTTTTTGAGTATTTGGTTCATAAAGTTTGAAAGAAAAAAAATGAAAGCAAGAAAAAGTTTATCAGAAGATGTCATAATCGGACGGACAGACAGACAGACAGACAGACAGACAGACAGACAGACAGACAGACAGACAGACAGACAGACAGACAGACAGACAGACAAACAGACAGACATAGTTAAACAAATGCGCATAATCTAAATAATAATATTACTAGAAATTAACATTGAAGACGAAAAAAATACGCTGAAGTGTTAATTTAATTCCTATCCTCACGATATACGAAAGTAAGAATATATATATATATATATATATATATATATATATATATATATATATATATATATATATATATATATATATATATATATATATTATATTTATATATATATATATATATATATATATATATATATATATATATATATATATATATATATATATATATATAAGCATTGATACATTGGATTGTACAGTTATTGTATATTGTATGTTTCAAAATAGTGGGCAGTAAAATTGATGATCAGATTATGATGATGTTTCCCAAAATAATTTTCACATTTATAAATAATAAAGCGTGAAAATAACTCGTGTATTATTTCCTTCAGTAGTTCAAATAATCAAAAGTTTATTATTGTGTTAGCTTGCTCTGCAACTCTGCAAATAAAAAGTAAACAACATAATTGTAAATAACAAAACACAGTCCTCAAGATTAGGACACTAGATTTTAAATTTAAGGTAATAATTTTCTCATGAATATTGAATCTTAAGATAAGATAAATTGTGAGGCGGGCAGCAAACGTTTAAGGTTCTCTAATTTTCTATCTCTTTGGGAACACAAAACTGTGATTGTTTTGTATTGTTGAGACACAACAACATCTAGCCCGACAGTTATTAAGTGAACAATTTTACATCAGACTCTTACGTGTTTCAAGCTGATATGTTTTTTTATTTATTTTTCATCACAGATACTAATAGCAGCAATACCCTAATACAAGAGCGGCCATCTTATTTATAATACTTTAATATAGAAGATAGAAAGAACTTTTATTATTATTAATTTTTTTTTACAAAAATCTAAAACAACAATTTAAAAACATTTTTCTCATTGAAAAGAGTTCAAACAAAACAAAATTGAACAACCGATAAAATTTTACTCGTACTTTTACAGTGATTAATTTTATCAATAAAACCAGCACTTTTTTTCCTCTTTTTTCCCCCCTTTTTTACTCATGTAATATCAAGGTAATTTAAATATGTTTTTCTTTGTAATTTAATTTTTTATTTTGCAATGGAAAATGTTTTTTTTTTTTTTTTTTACAATATTACAGCAAAAAAAAAAAAATTATACTTAGTAATCTAGGTTGTTATTACAGATTGTGCATACAAGTAGATGAAGGCTTTATAAAAACACCAAAAGAAACTTAATATTGCTTTATCAGTTTTTTTTCTTTGATATACATAGATATTCTGTTAAAAAATTATTTTGATTTAAAATTATTCAAAAAAAAAATATTCTTCTTCTTCTTTGTTTTCCAAACAATAATTGTGTATATAATAATACCCCACATTACATCACTTCCAGGATGTTTGCATCATGTTACAACGCTAAATTATATTACTTATAGGATGATTGCATTCATATTACGATGCCATGTTATTGCACTTATATCATGCTATCATGTTAAGGTCACCGCATGTTGAATAAATTAATAACATGGGTGGCATAGGAAAATAACTTAATAACATAGGTAGCATAGGAAAATAACTTAATAACATGGGTGGCATAGGAAAATAACTTAATAACATGTGTGGCATAGGAAAATAACTTAATAACATGGGTGGCATAGGAAAATAACTTAATAACATGGGTAGCATAGGAAAATAACATAATAACATGTGTGGCATAGGAAAATAACTTAATAACATGGGTGGCATAAGAAAATAACTTAATAACATGGGTAGCATAGGAAAATAACTTAATAACATGGGTGGCATAGGAAAATAACTTAATAACATGGGTGGCATAGGAAAATAACTTAATAACATGGGTGACATAGGAAAATAACTTAATAACATGGGTGCCATAGGATAATAACTTAATAACATGGGTGGCATAGGAAAATAACTTAATAAAATGGGTGGAATAGCAAAATAACTTAATAACATGGGTGGCATAAGAAAATAACTTAATAACATGGGTGACATAGGAAAATAACTTAATAACATGGGTGGCATAGATAAAAAACTTAATAACATGGGTGGCATAGGAAAATAACTTAATAACATGTGTGGCATAGGAAAATAACTTAATAACATGGGTGGCATAGGAAAATAACTTAATAACATGGGTGGCATAAGAAAATAACTTAATAAAATGGGTAGCATAGGAAAATAACTTAAAAACATGGGTGACATAGGAAAATAACTTAATAGCATGGGTGACACAGGAAAATAACTTAATAACATGGGTGGCATAGGAAAATAACTTAATAACATGGGTGGCATTGGAAAATAACTTAATAACATGGGTGGCATAAGAAAATAACTTAATAAAATGGGTAGCATAGGAAAATAACTTAAAAACATGGGTGACATAGGAAAATAACTTAATAGCATGAGTGACACAGGAAAATTACTTAATAACATGGGTGGCATAGGAAAATAACTTAATAACATGGGTGACATAGGAAAATAACTTAATAACATGGGTGGCATAGGAAAATAACTTAATAACATGGGTGACATAGGAAAATAACTTAATAACATGGGTGGCATAGGAAAATAACTTAATAACATAGGTGGCATAGGAAAATACCTTAATAACATGGGTGGCATAGGAAAATAACTTAATAACATAGGTGGCATAGGAAAATACCTTAATAACATGGGTGGCATAGGAAAATAACTCATTTTGCCAGTTTAAAAACACTAGCATTTAAAACACGAGAGCAATGATGTTGTTAATAGGTTAACTTTTATCTCAAGGATGTGAGAAAAATAACAAAAAAAAAAAAAACCGATTTCTCAAAGAAAATTACTTAAAACAAAGTTTATCCTATGCTGAGCAATGTTATTCACTACTAGAGTATGGCCTCCAAACGTATTAAATATGACGTCATGCGGATACATCCTATAGGGTATTAGCATCCATGCTACGACGCCATGATGGATCACTTATAGGACGTTTGCATTTATTTAACGATGTACTTTTTAAACACTTGTAATGCGGTAGTGCCAAATATCACATTTGTTTATTTTCAATTGTTGTGGCAGAAATTTCAACTACAAGCAATAAGGAAACATTTTTAGATAGGGCAATAACATAGAAGCTCAGGAGCGTGATTCTTTATTTTTGGATATAAAATTATTATTTTATTTTAAACAAAACTAATTTTTACATCGTATTTTCTTAATATTATTTATATGTTTCATAATTATAGATTTTTATGTACAAGTAATTTAAATATTTACTTGTAAATAAATTAACACAATTAATTTTACATTTAATACAAATTAAATTCTTCAAATCTATATTTTTGTAGGTGGGATGTCAGCTGGATGTTGTGAAGTTGTGAAGTAAGATGCATCTGAAATATTGCTGAAATATGGAGAAGAAAGCAAATAAATAAATAAACTAGAGTGATGGCCCCTGCATACTTATGCAACTTTTTCAACGTACTTGTATAGCAGTTTGCCTACTTGGTATGATGTAAGGGGCAAGTGTTTCTCTCTCTCTCTCTCTCTCTCTCTCTCTCTCTCTCTCTCTCTCTCTCTCTCTCTCTCACACACACATACAAACACACACACACACACACACAAACACACACACACACACACACACACACACACACACACACACACACACTCACACACACACACACACACACACAATTTCTTTCTTTCCTAATTCAGTATCTACCTTTGACCCCTAAATAAAAAAGGAAAATTTCATTAATTTTTCTTTATTTTTTATTATTTTTTTCAAAGCCCAAGTCAGATCTGGACACCAAACCTAGATATACACAAGCTACCTGTAGTGCTTGCAATTTTAAAGGCAGTCACGTCACTTCAAGTGGCACTTAAGTAGCGCAAACTACAGTAAAGGTAAACAAAAATATGCAAACATATAATGGCGAGATTTTATGGCGGGATTATATACCTAATTAAAAAACAACCAGTGGGTAATTACAAAATATTTGCAAGAAATTACAAAGTCAAGTTGAAGGTCATTAACTTGAGATAAAAATGTTTATAATTTTATATATTATATAAATTATGATCTTTGACACTAAAATTACGTAGATTGCAATAAACAAGACAGCACAGATGTAAATATCTGCAGTCTAAACATCATAAACCAAGCTATACTTAAGTAAATTACCTCTAATACTTATAGCATGATTTGTATTAGAAATCAGTCAATTAAACAGATTATTTGAAGCATTTGCTATATTATAATAAATTACATGCTGCATAAATTAAGTTATTTAGTCGGTCCGTGTATATATGTATGACTGGTAGAAAACAAAAGTTTTATTTATCATATGCATTAGAAATAAAAAATAAACCGAACTTTATGACCTAAAGCATTTATTTTTAGGTTGATTGTTGTATTTAAGTTAACAATACTTAATTGATAACGTATTTTAGTTATCGTGTTTTACATTGATATATTTATAAAATGTAAGGTTTATATAAATTAAAACAAGATTATGATATTATCGCCGCATCGATTACAATACTTTTGCTCAAAAAAAAATGAAATACTACCCTTTAAAATTCAAATAGTGCATACAAAAAAATTAAGAACAAAAACATTGTGGCGGGTTTATATTTAAGTAGAGTACATTTTATGATTTAAGATTTAATATATTTTACTTCAATAAAAACATTTTACTATGTTTTATAGCTATCGTTATCGAAAAACAATTGTTATATCGATTTATTATCTTAATCGATGTCAATGTTTTAAAAATAAATACATCGTTATAATGTGATGATCTTATAGCCATAAACCGCATAAAACAACATGTGCTTTTTAATGATTAAACACAATATGGGATCTTCAAAACTGATGACAATTTTTACCAGAATGTTAATGTAGCCCCACCAGAGAGCGTGAAAATACTGTAAAGTATGCAATTTGCTTAAAAAATTTATTTTTATGACGTCAGAAACATGCAAAAATTAGTATGAAAATGTTGTGCGGGTTGCATAAATCGAATTTTCTTAACTCTGCTACGGGTCTATTCTTAGGTTTTGAAACAAACTAAATTTATTTTTGTGAATTCCATCAAGTGTTTTATGATATCAATGCTTATGTTTCTCTCCGGTCTATTCCTTTATATTTATCGTTATAGAGATTTTGAGTATTGAACCCAAGACTTGTAACATTCTGTGAAGATATATCAGGTGCCAGCTTGTCTATGATAAAACACTCTACACATTCAAATTAACAATTAAATACTGATTAACAGTCTTGGGTTCGATACCCAACATTTCTTAAACGAAAACGATACTACAATTAAGCTTCACACTATAACGATATCGTTACTTTTAAAACTGTCGCTTACATATTACATTATTACGATATACTGTATCGATAATCAGTGTGCAATGTTTTTATTAAACTTAAATAATTAAAATCTTGCTTCATGACTGTACTATACGTATAACAACTATTAGCCTCATTTATATATTTTTATTTTAACATTTTGATTTTTTTTTCTGCACTTTTTATATTTTTAAAGTTAATTTTATCGTTATCGATGCGACGATAATTTTGTCAAAAATCTTGATAAACTTTGACAATAGCTATATATAACTGTTAATTTATAACGCATTGACAACCAAATATCTTTATCGATAGATTATCAATGACATATGTATACAATAATTAAATTTCAAGACTTTTGATAAAGCATTGATATTATTGTATTTACGTCTACATTTTTATTACTATAATATATGTTTTTATTTTTTAATTTTCTTGTTGCATTGTTAATTGCCTTGTGTTGATATTTATACAAAACAATGTGTGTATTTTGATGTTGTCAATAATGTGTGACAAGACCAAGACTTGATGTAAAAATTTGTTACTCTCAACTGCCTGGGTCAACAAATAAATCACACAACTTTTACTTCTAACATGGACATAAATAACTACGTAATAATTATGCTAGCTAAATATCAGCACAATTATTTTAATACAGCATAATCTATGCTTTAGAACAATTGCATTCATATTTATGAGCCAACATTATAGTGATCAGAAATACATAACCCACCATAGAAAAACGATATTTTTTTTATATTCAAAAAGCAAACTAAGCTTCAAACCTCAATCTAAGCTTTATTTGTAGGTTCTTATAAGCTAGAAGAATTTGAGAAAATATGAGAAATATGATTACAGTAGAAATTAAGTTTTAATAATGCCAGAAATTAGGAAAAGTGATGTTTCCCCTATGCTCTACAATGCATTAGGCATCACAAACATGGCGACAAAGCGCAAGAATGTGCAAAGTTTCTATATGCATCATAATATTGAAACTAGAAAATATTAATTGAACAGCATAATTATTTATGTTTCTATAATTTAGCATGGTTTATGCTATGACATAAATGCAGCATAAATAACGTAAGTTATGGTTTTCTAGTAGTTTTAATATTAACACAAATAGCTCAAAAATATAACGGGATTCATTTAAAAATATGTATAGGAAAAAATAAGCTAACTTTCGTGATAATATTTAGAAAAGCTTTATTTATTTTATTTTATTTTTTTAAGATAAGTATAGAGCTAAGGTTACTTTTGCGACATAAGATGATGCAATACTGATAATTATTTCGTCTTATAAAATTAAAATTATGTCAAAGTTACATAAAGTGATCAAAATAACCTCAAAAACCAGGATGTAGAGTTCAAAAGTTGAACATGTGAGTTGATTAAAAAAAAGAGGTTTGGAGAAACCAAGCACGTGCATACATGAGGGAGAGAGATTTTTGCAGTTGATAATTTGGGTATAAAAGGACAATTTGACAGCAATAACTTTCATTACACCTACACTTGCCTAGAAGACGAAACAACTTTTGACGTGACACTTCTGCAAAACATAACTATGGTAAGTATAGGAAGGCAATTATTTGAAAATACTTTCAGTACTGTACAACTTAAAATTTGCGAATTGTTTCATTACTTTAGAATTGAGATCTGAATATTTATTATCACTTGCTTCAAAATTTTAAATATTTAAAGCATTAAATTAAGTAAGTAAAAATAAAATTATATATATATATTCAAAGAATATGATATTCAATTATTAATAAACGTCAATAAAAAGTCTTTTGTTAGCTAGTATAATTAATTTCGTAATAACTTAAATATGCCAGAAAGAGTTTTTACATGTTCTATATGGGGTCTTAGAAATAATTAATTTATTTTAAGTTTTTTAAATTTGAACACTTGATTTTATTTATTTTCAAAGTTAGACAGAAAAACAAATTGATTTCGTAACGTAATTTAAATATATACAATTATTTTATAGCTTGTTTTACGATGTTATTTTAAATCTCTGCCAGTTGCGTATTGAAACTTTATTTTACACGGAGAAATATATTTGCTTGCTTGCAAAAGGAATAATTTGTTTTTGATATGTTTTTGATAATATTTGTTATTAATTAAAACCACTTCGTAACTTCTTGTTTTAAACTACATTGATTAATTCATTAGTAATAAAAATGTATCACATAATGCATAATTATGTGTTGATCTTTATGGAGTTTTAAAATATAATCCATGGATCGTTAAATCATTCAATAAATAAAAAAGTAAATAAAATAATTATCAAGCAAACAATAAAATAATCAGTCAATAAGACAGTCAAATTTATATAACAATTAAATATATTAACATCTGTGTTGCAGTGTTATGTCATAATATATGGATATTCCAAATTTTAATAAGATAATTACAAACATAGGCGAGCTATTAAATACAAAAAGTCAAGTTGTAGTTCACAGCTAAGAGATAAATATTTTGTTGACTGTTTTTAATTTTCATACCAAGACATTTAACATTTGACACTATAGATAGCGAAAGAAACTGGCGATTATTTAGGATTGATTGACAGAACTTTCATTGCAACTTTATTACTTTTTGTTACTATCTATGTTTATGTATAAATAAATGTTTTAAATCACAGAAACACCTTAATAACAGTTAATTTATAAGTTAAAATTTCAAATTATTTAATATTATATAGTATCATTTTTTAAATAAGAAAAAATTAAAATTTACATTATTTTATGTTAATTTCGAATAATTTTATAAAGAATTATTATGACGTCATTAAAAATTTAGCACCAATTGCTAAATTTTAATATAAACTTATGCAAAATTTGATCTTAAATGTATCTGAACAAAACAATTGTGCCTGTAAACTACATAAAGAATTATTTCTGTCATTAATAAAAATTTTAGCAAAGAAAACTTGTGGTATAGTGGAGTAAGTTTTAAAATCAACATTCATTTGTTATTTTTCAAATTTCAGTGATAGATCATACAAAAAAAAAATGAAACATTATATAACATTAAAAAAATCTTATTATTATTATTATTATTATATTTTATTAATATTTAGTAGCAACCGAAAGTTAAAATAACATTAAAATGCATTAAAAAGTAATTAATGTTTTCTTTTTATATACAGATTATATAATTAATATGATAATTAAGAAATATAAGCAAGTGATTAAAGTCAGTGCTAGGTCATGGACGAGAGATAAATATGTTTATTACTGGCTTTAATTTTCATATCAAGACAATTAACTTTTGACACTTGAGTTAGAACCAAAACATCCAAATATTTAGGATTAGATTACACAACTTTTAATAGAACTTTTCTTCTTCTTATATTTTTTAATTAATAAAAATATTTTGAATCACAAAAAACACATTAACAAAAATTTATTTACAAATACGTAAAGTTTTTAACTTATTTAATGCCATGTTATATTTTTTTTAATACGTGCGATATTTAAATTTATATGTTTCTATGTTAATTTCGAATATGTATATGAAGAATTCTTTTGACGTTATTAAAAATTTAGCACTAATTGCTAAATTTTAATATAAATTTATGCAAACTGTGATCTTGAATGCAACTTAACAAAACAAATGTATCGAATAATCACTAAAACATGAAAAATCGCTTATTTAATATATACAAATATTTTTGACCAATAAAACTTGTGTTATCGTTGATTTAGTTCTATAACGAATAGTTATTTGTAGTTTTCATATTTTGTATGTTATAAAAAAGGGCGATTTTAAAACTAATAAATTTTTATTGTTAAACTACTACATAAATATTAAAAAAATAAAAACACACATTTCATGTAAATTTCAAAAGTAAAATAAATAAAATAATAATAAAATAAAAACTGTTAAGTTATTTCAATATAATAATAGAAACTTATATTTACATGACATTTTCCGCTGAGCTAATTTTATTTAATTTTTAAAAAATTAAATGGTTCAAAGGATAAAATTATGCTCATCGGACTGTCAAATATTTTTCTTTGTCACATTAGTCGTTACAACAAAATATCAGTTTTTGCATTATAAATTATAATTAATAAGCTATGTAAAAGATTTATATTCTTTACTGTTCATTTTTTTTAATATTTTCAATTATATAATTATTATTTTTTTTTTTTGCTTTTTTAATTAATTTCTGGGCATTATCATTGCGTTGTTATTGTTAGTTCATTTGAATTATTATATTTAATTTTTAGTGGCAAGTAAAAGCTAAAAGAACATAATATGCATAAAAACATACTATATATTATTATATTTGTTTGCTTTCTTATATATTTACGTATAATATATTTAACAAACTATAAAAAAGTTAACTAATTTAAGGAAAATTAAAATATTTTGATGTTAAGCTTGTGATATTAATTTTTTTATTTATAATAATGTTTTACTTTACAGAAATGTTCTTCAAGACGACCATTCTAGTTTTGCTGATGATGCAGTGGAGATTTCAGGACATTACAGCTGAGGTAAGATCTCAACTTTTGTCAATTTATTTTGTTAACATTTGTAAAATATAAAATATCAACTTTGAGGCAATATCTTGCTACAATTTTAGATATCTGAACATTTACCTTTTTTTTTAAGTTGTTGTTTTTCCCCACTTATGATACACAGAGAATGTTAAGTAATCTAAGCTTGTAGTATAAAAATATTGTTTACAAAACATTTCTAAATTATAACACCATATTTTAAATTCTGATTTATTAAAGATAACTTTTAAAATATATAATAACAAAAATATTTGAGGTGGTACAAAACATTTTTACTCTGCACTAAATAAATATTTACTTAACAATAAAATATAAAGTAACAATTGAATGATGATAAAAACAGACATTACTTTAATATAAACAACTTCATTTTTAAAAATATTAAAAGTTTTAAACGATAAAATTTATTAATTTTTTTAGAAATTTTGCTTGCCTTTAATAAGAGACAGCTTGCATGTCATTTTGTATGGTATTAAAAACTTCTTTAGATAAGTTATATAATATTAATATATATAAAACATTTCTTAAACAATGCTCCTTCTTTTTTAAAATAATTTTTGAAATTCTAATCAAAATAATTTTAAAAAATCAGAATTAGGACATTACAAAAAAAGGTATGTGAACCGCCTTTTGGCGTATTGGCCATCGTCCACTTGAAATAATATTTGAATGTCAAAAATTAGTTTAAAAATAAAGTAGCATAGTTTAAAAAGTTTAAGAAACACCAATATTATTTAATATTCCTAAAGTTTTTTTTGGAGACTATAAAAAATGACATACAATTTGTCTATTGCTAAGTTGCTTTCTCTGACGATTAACCTAAAAACCTAATATAGTAGTTAGAAAAATAATAATAAAATAAAAAAAGATGATATTAAGATTTTTGTAACATATTTGATATATAATATAATATTACAATTTATTAATTACATATAAAAGTAAACATTCAAACTAAGCCTTACAAACATTAAAAAAAGTTTTTTTCTTTCGGTGACTGCCATAAGGATTTGTCTTAAGTTTGATAAGTTTTCCGTTTTTATCCTGTCACTTTATATACACTTTTTGGTCAGTTGAGGCTAAAAATTCTTACTTATTCTGCCTATGATGCACATAGCACCCTTTTTCGTATGGCAATGTAAAATCATGTCTAGTCAAAGTTTGCATCACTTTATAAGATTAAAAACAAAAAATTGAAACTTTTTTTATAACGGTAGTTATTAGAGGGCAAGAGAGGCAAAGAAAAAACAATTAGAACATTGCGTCCTTTTTTATTCACTTTAAATACAGGTTTATTCAAAAATCAAAATTTTAAAACTCAAGCAATGATAATTTTAAAAAATTCGAAGTAAAAAAAATTGGGAATTACTTCGATATCAATTTTTGCAGCTTTAAAATTTTGTTTTTCTATTTATACATTTTTTAAAAAGGTATTAACTACCCCAAGAGATATGTCTCTCTCTGTCTCTCTCTCTTTCTCTCTCTCTTTCTTTTTCTCTCTCTCTACCTTTAGTGACACCCGTAATGCACAAAAAAAAAGAAAAAAAATTCTTTTTTCTAGTTTAATCTTATGTAATGATGCAAAGTTTGAGTTGACACGATGTCAAGCTGCAATACGAGAAAAGCCGCTATGTGTATCATAGGGAGAGTAAGTGAGAACGTTGAGCCTAAATTGACCACAAAGTGTATTGAATATTGCAAGATAAAAAAATGAAAACAAGGCAAACTAAAAAAAAAAAAAATTAAAAAAAATCCTAAGGCAGTCACTAACAGAAATTAATTTTTCTTAAAATTTATGAGCAAACCACGTGATTGAATTTTATTTTGTTTCAATGTTTACAAATAAAAAGATTTTAAGCTTTCATTTGATATGTAAAAAGTTAATTTTGAGTTTACTCTATATTTACTTTTCCCAAAGAATTTATGGACACCCAGTATCAGTATATAAAAAAAATAGATTTGCATTGACTTTATGTTTAAAATGTTTTAGGCTCGAGATATTGACTTAAAACTAACTGAGCTGAGTAATGACATAAAACAACTTGCAAAGCAATTTGAAAAAAATGCAAAAACAACTGAAGACACGATGTTGGAGTTGAGAGGAGAAGAAAACTTTCAGTTGTCAATATTGACAGGCCAACAGAGAGCACTGGAAAACAAGATGGGCGTCGTGAGAAATAATCAGGATGATTTGAATAAGGCACTGGGTAAACTAAGGCAGAATCAAGAAGAAATGAAGCAGGGACAGAGTCAACTAAGGCCGAACCAAAATGAAATTATGCAGGGGCAGAATCATATGACACAGACCCAAGACGAAATGAAGAAAGGACTAAGTGAAGTCAAACTGACCCAAGATGAAATGAAGCAGGGACAGAGTCAAATGAAACTGACCCAAGATGAAATGAAGCAGAGTCAGAGTCAAATGAAACTGACACAAGACGAATTGAGACAGGACCAGAGTAAAATGAAACTAACTCAAGACGAAGACCATATTAAAATCAATTTTATATTTGAAGCAATAAAGAAATTGCCATGTGAGCTGTCATTACCAAGCTTGAAAACCCAGATCTTCAACAACAAGAGATACTACTTCTCACACGATCAGCCTAAGATGTCCTGGCCTGAGGCTGACAAATTCTGCAAGTCACATGGCATGGAATTAGTCAGCGTTGAAACACATCAAGAGTGGGACGCTCTGAAGCCTCAAGTTGGGAAACTGAATAGTAAAGTAGAGTCTCCTTGGTCTAGTGGCAGTGATGCTGCACAGGAAGGTAAGTGGAAGTGGACGTCAACTGGAACTGACGTCACGTTCTTGACTGGAGTTAAGTATATGTCTAATAATAAAAGTCACAACTGTTTATTTCTTTATACTGCATTTTGGGCAGATCACCCTTGTTCAAACAAATTAGCTTTCATATGTGAACAAAATACTTTATGTTAAACATAAGCAAATCAGTGCTCAATGTAATAACAATTGTAATTTAACAGTCAATGAATTTAAGTAAAGCAAACAGGCAAATTTTTATATAATTTAATATTTATATCATTTATATTCATTTTTGTTTTTGTATTAAAACCTATGTAATAACCAGACTGCAGTTTAATATTTTATATACTTTGTTTGGAAAATTGTATTTAACACCAAATTAAAAATCTTTTTTTGTAATAATAAATCATTTACATAACTGTAATAATAAATGTTGTTTCTTTTACACTAACTTTGTTTAATTTAGTTCAAAATGTATATTTGTTAAATATATTTTTTTGCATGCAATATTTTATTTTTGTGCGATATTTTACCCTGGAAAGATATAAGTTAAAAGTTAAAGTTTTTGTACTGTTGTTTATATGTAACAAGGTCACTGTAGTAAATGTTTACTCTCAAACACAATCATCAATAAATAATTAAAATTATTAAACATGCAATTTTATTTCGACGTTTCATCCTTAAATAAAAATTAAAAAAGCTGTACAATTTGATTACAAAAATACATACAAATGTATTCAAATTATTTTATTTCATAGTTACAGACTTTTACATATTTGTGAATTTATTTCTTCTAACTATTTGATTACATCTATAAATAAATAAATAAGTAAATAAATAAATAAATAAATAAATAAATAAATAAATAAATAAATAAATAAATAAATAAATAAATAAATAAATAAATAAATAAATAAATAAATAAATAACTAACTAAATAACTAAATAAATTAATTAATAAATATATAAAAAAATAAAAATAAATAAATAAATAAATAAATATATAAACAAACAAACTAGATTATGATGACCCCTGTACAGTTATGCAACACTTTCCACACACAAGTATAGCAGGTTGCCTACTTGGTGTGGTGTAAGGGACTTTTTTATTGTCATATTCTTCTCTCTTTATTTGAATTTTGTTCTAAATAATATTTTTATTGTAACTATTAAATAAAATACAATTATAGAAAGCAATTTATTTTCCGTGCTACAGAATTGAAAGTTCATACTATATGAACGCTTCATATGTAAAAGCAGATATTCAATTTTGTCAGCAAGTGTCATTTTCTCTTACTTAAGTGGAGAGAAATGAACCATGCAGTCAATGTTGAATGTCAGCTTTTGCTTCTGAAGTCTATTCTCTGTACAAGATCTCTCTCTCTCTCTCTGTCTCTCTCTCTCTCTTTCTCTCTCTCTCTCTCTCTCTCTCGCTCGCTCTCTCTCTCTCTCTCTCTCTCTCTCTCTCTCTCTCTCTCTCTCTCTCTCTCTCTCTCTCTCTCTCTCTCTCTTTCTCACCACGACTCATTCTTAGACTTAACTCCAGCTAACATGTTTTCAAGCTAAATAAAGCTGTAAACCTATAGGACAAAAGTTGAAGTAAAGAAAAGTCATTCTGAGATTTGGGCCGTACAAGAATACTGGAACCAAAACATGGACAAACTAACTGCATAATAATTATGCTGTCTTATTTGTAGCATAATTTGTTTTATTCAGATTAATTATTGCTATACTTCCTAATAACTATGTTACATATAGCATAAATATTATGATGTACAGCATAATTATTTATTGTTCTAATTTAGCAATATTTATGCTATAATGACATAA
>OX439133.1:35080074-35218000 GCA_949318235.1 Ecdyonurus torrentis
CTAATTATAAGGCATTAATTTAATAATACTTGAGTGATAATTTGTCAGAACGTTTGCAGACTTGCATTACATATTCTACTTAGAACTCTGGTGTACCACGCCGAATTCCAATAACAACGTTACAAAATATTCAGCATATCAAAATAATATGCTATGTCATATTGTAGTGAAAATTTATTCAAAAAATTTAAAGTATGTTATATTTTAGCTAGAAAAAAAAAATTCAGTATTCATGAAATGCATACCTTAAAGCCATAGTCCACATAAAACAACATGTACTTTTAAGTGAATAAACAAGAAATGGGATCATCAAAATTGATGAAAATTTTCACCAGAATGTAAATTAGGGACCACAATAAAGCTTGATAAAACTGTAAAGTATGCAACAAGCTTCAGAAGCAGAAAAAATTAGTTGTGAATTTTGCATTTGATGACTGTTACGGTGCTACAGTTGGGTTTCGAAGCAAACTAATATAATTTATGAAAGTCCCATTAAATATTGTGATTTGTAAATACTAATGTTTTCTTTTGGTCTATGCCTTTAAGTCCAGCAAACTGTACACAACATACCCAAGCTAACTAGTTGAGAACAGAAATGTAAAGTAAAGTTCACTTCACTGTGCTCTAAATGTATTTGTATCAGTTTATCATTGGAGTTTAAAAAAAAAACTATTTCCCAATTATATTTAACCGACATTAAACCGAAAAACTCCATTGAAAAATAATTGTCACTATAGTTCGTATGACATTAGTTTATGTATTATCAAAATATTTTGTCATGTCAGCTATTTTATTATCAGCTATTTGAAACTGTAGGCAGATTTTATCCATATTATTCACGTAGAGTTTGTAAAAAAATGTTAGTGATTTCTTGTAGATCAAACAATCATTTCATCACTTTTATTTCATTGAGAGCATATTGCAGCATAATAGTGTCTAAAAATATTTCCTAAGACTTTTATTTCTCCTGGAGGCTAGATCAGAAAGTTTAAAGAACAAAAAATACAACACAATGATTTCCACCAAGGATTTACAACTTTTATTTACTTTGTTGCGAACTGTTTCAATAAGTTGATCACAAAAAAAATAAATAATTATACTTGCTATCCTTGTTATCTGCTTAAGATTATGTTAATTATTATTTAAAATGACAATACTTTGAAGAGAGTTACAAAAAAAATACTAATAATTTAATAAAATTTTTTAATATATAATTTAAAATATATATTTTTTTTATTTTGAGATATAACATACAATAAAAATGTAAAAAGTAAAAAATTATTATTGTTTTCTTTTTAAATTTGAAAGTTTGAAATAACAATACATCAATAAATTATTAAGGCGTTTTAAAAAAATTTAAAGTAATAATTTCTCATGGTTAAAATCAAAGCATTCATCGTCCTGCTTGAATAAAATAATATATCAAATGCTGCATAACATGATAATGGCATTGAAAATTTCGTATTATATTACCAGGTTTAATGTGAAATACTAGTGGATGTGGAGAATATAATTGTCATTTTGTATTTATCATCTTAAAACATGTAAAAAAAATAACGTTTAGACATTTCTAACTGCTTTAATGATGAATTTAGATGTTTAAAAAATTAGACCTAAGGATGATCCCACAATGTTTAAAGATAGTAAAATAGGCCTTATAAAGTTTACCTCATCGTATACAAATAATCCAAATAACTATCACAAGCATTAATTTTACACAGTGAAAAGTAAACAATAAAATCCTGCAAATTTTCTTTATAATATTATTGTGGTAATTTTTATTTATGCTGTAATTGCATTATCATATGACACTAAAACAGTCTATAAACCGTTCTAGAAAATAACAATAAAACTTATATAAAATATTTTAAATGAGATGTTTGCCCCGCACGTCATGTCATAAATCACAACAACGCAGCAGAATATTTTTAATAACAACTAAATCCACTTAAATATGTAAAAACTTTGTCTTTATTTTGTCTGCATCACTGTAGCCTAAACATCAAGTCAAATATTTATTGTCTGATTTATTTAAAGTTTCAAAAAGAGTAAGTAGCTTATACTTACAAGAACTTGCCATGCTGCAATGTTGTTAATATAACATCAATTTATATTGGCTTATGGCCATTCAATGCAATCACATGGAGATTTTAATTGACGCAAAGCTACATCTAAATACACGTTATTCCCATGTGCTAATTGAAATTCAGTTTTTTAGTAAAATGACTTTCAAGTGTGTTTTTTTCTTTAAATGATTTGTATTGACATATGTAGATAACATGTATTTAAATGTAGTTTTGTGTCGACTGAAATCTGCATCTGATTGCATTGTAAGTCAAGAGAAATCAATTGTTAGTGGCAGCAGTGTACACAGACAAAACTAAATCTGTAGTAACCATGCTGGCACATTTGCAGCAACATGTGTTCAATACAACATAATCTGTGCTATATTTTACATTAACTGTCTTAAATATCAGCAACATTATGTGGTACAGCATAATAATCTGTCTTGTTCTTATTTACCAACCTTTATATTATGTTGTATCTCAATTATGTGAGAAAAATAATTATAAGTTAAGGCCAAGGCAGCGGTCGTTTCTTATCGCAATTTAGGCTCCGCCCCTGGGATAGCGTCCATAAAGTTAGCACAGTCCAAGCTCTTATCGCTGCGATAAGAAAAGGGATAAGAAGGACCGCTGTCCTAGGCTTTAATAACAAAACAATAGACAATAAAAAACTAGTTATTATTGGTAACAAAAATATAATATATTATTATAATTTTTATTTTATAATTTTTTATATACCCATTAAATTTTTAATATTTTATGATACTTTTTTTTATATATTTATTGCAGTAGCAATAGGTTAATAATAAATTTAATAAAATAACATCTTTAATTGTTTAAGTGGTTCTTATGTGTAAAATTGAAATAGTTGAACATAGCATAGCATTGTAACTTTGAACATAACATGGTATAAAACTTGGTGAAATACGAGCGACCATGTAGGATGAATACTAAAGTATGTTATTGTGGTGGTAGTGTTGGAGCCAGTTGGAGCAAATAAGTAATTGATAGGACTATCATATTAACACTTTTTAAATCAGCCTTGAATAATACATGTTGTTTTTACCTGTTTGGGTAGGAGAACTGGAATGAATAAAAGAATTTGGATGTTGACCTTTAAAACATCATATTCAAAGTTTTTTATACGGCTTTGTTATTAATACAAATTGTAGTTTTATTTGTGTAATTTGACAAAATATTTTAAGTGAACTATTTTAATACTTTCAATATTTTTTATTATATTTTTCTTGTTCTTTTATTGATCCTATAATTTTATTTTTTATTTTTAACCAAATATATATATTTTTTTGTTTTATTGTTTACTATTCAAATTTTATTGACAAAGAATTAAAAATTTTATTTAAAAATTAATTAACACAAATAAATATATACAGAATAAAAAACTGAATTTTCAATTTAATTTTTTAGTAGGTGGGGTAAGAGTTACCGCGGGATGTTTGATGCTACTAAATAGTTGTAAAGTTAGATACATCTAAAATATTGAAAATCAAGCAAATAAAAGAAAGAAATAACCAAGATTGTGATAGCCCCTGCTTACTTATGCAACTTTTTCAACACACTTGTATAGCAGTTCGCCTTCTTGGTGTGATGTAAGGGGCTAGTGTTTTCTCTCTCTCTCTCTCCCACACACACACACACACACACACACACACACACACACACACACACACACACACACACACACACACACACACACACACACACACACACACACACACACACACACACACACACACACACACAAGAACTCATACTTTCTTTCTATCTTAATACAGTTTCTTCCTTTGCCCCCTAAATATTAAAATAAAAATTTATTCAAATTTTCTCTAGTATTCTTAAAGGCCTAGTCAAATCTGTAACACCAAACTTAGATACGCGAGCTACCTGTTGTGCTTGCAATTTTAAAGAGAGTCGCGTCACTTCAAGTGACACTTAAGTAGCGCAAACTACAGTGAAGGTAAACAAAAATATTATGCAAATTTATAATGACAAGATTGCATAGTGTAATATAAAATAGGAAGACAAAAAAACATATAAATATAACCACAGTAAGAATTGCTTTGTTATTTACCTAAATAAAAAACAACCAGTGGGGAATTACGAAATATTTGCAAGAGATTATAGAGTCAAGTTGAAGGTCATGAACTTGAGATAAAATGTTGTATAATTTTATTTATAATATAAATTATGATCTTTGACACTAAAATTAGATTGCAATAAACCAGACAGCACAGCTGTAAATTTTTGCAGTTTAAACATCATAAACCAAGCTATACTTAAGTAAATTACCTTTAATACTTAAAGCTTGATTTGTTTTAGAAATCAGCAAATTAAACATATTTTTTGAAACATTTGCTATATTATAATAAATTACATGCAGCATAAATTAAGTTATTTAGTCGGTCCGAGTATATATGTATGACTGGTAGAAAACAAAAGTTTTATTTATCATGTGCATTAGAAATGTAAAATAAACCAAATTTTATGACCTGTAGCATTTATTTTAGGTTGATTGTTGTATTTAAGATAACAATACTTAATTGATAACGTATTTTGGTTAACAGTGTTATATATTAATAAATATGTAAATTTTAGGTAATATACACGGACACAATAAATTGTGTAATTCATGCTGCAATTATGTCATTATAGCATAAATAATACTAAAAAAGAACAATATAGATAATGATTCTATCCATCATAACATTTATGCCGTGTATCATACTTGTTGTGCAGTTTGCCATAAATTATGCTTATTGACCGAATTTCGCTGAAAATGAGCTAGCAAAATTATAACGAAGATAACTTTATTCATGTAGAAAAACAATAATTTCTGATGTTATCTTCGCATCGATTACAATACTTTTTGCTCAAGAAATATGAAATACTACGCACTTAAAAATTCAAAAAGTAAAAAAAAAAAAAAATAATCAAGTTTTTCATTTAGGTAAAGCAAATTTATGAAGCAATATTTAAAATATTTTACTTCAATGAAAACCTTGTACAATAATTTATATAGTTATTGTTATCAAAAAATTCCTATTATCGATATATTATAGTTAATGTTATCGTAATTGATGACAATGTTTTAAAAGTATTGACATCGTTATAATGTGATGATCGTAGCTTTATCGTTTTTAAGATTTTGCGTATCGAACCCAAGTCTTGTAACATTCTGTGAAGATATATCAGGTGCCAGCTTGTCTATGATGAAACACAGTACACATTTAAATTTACAATTAAATACTGATTAACAGTCTTGGGGTCAAATCTTAAGAAACTTTAACGATAATTGTATATAACTATTAATTTTTAACGCATTGACAACCAAATATCTTTATTGCTAGAGTATCATTATCGAATTTACGATAATTGAACCCAAGACGTTTGATAAAGCTTTCTTATTAATGGGCGTACTTCTACATTTTTTCTACTATATTATATTGTGTTGTGTAGATATTTATACACAACAATGTGTGTATTTTGATGTTTGTAATAATGTGTGACAAGACCAAGACTTGATGTAAAAATTTGTTACTCTCAACTGCCTGGGTCAACAAATAAATCTCACAACTTTTACTTCTAACATGGACATAAATAACTACGTAATAATTATGCTACCTCATTATCAGCATAATTATTTTAATACAGCATAATCTATGCTATAGAACAATTGCATTCATATTTATAAGCCGCCATTATAGTCGTCACTAATACGCAGGCCAGCATAGGAAAAACGTTATTGTTAATTTTAAATATCAAATTAAGCTTCAAACCTCAATTTAAGCCTCATTTATAGGTTTTTCAAAGATATAAGAATTTGAGAAAATATGATAAATATGATTAAGGGTTGTATTCAGTTGGCTTGTTACTCAAAATCTAAAAAGAAAAGTTGTAAACTTTATGATGCCATTTAAAAGTTAACAGTAACAGCTACCTATGATATAATTTTCAGAATCCGTGACCATCAGATAAGAGAGAAAATAATTATGAAAATTAACATGAGAATCTTATGGGACTAAAACTTCAAAAAATCATAATTAAAAAACTAGCATGGTGACCCCCCAAAAGATTTACATTTTTAAAGGTATCTAATCCTAATGTATCAATTTTCAAAATTTAAGATTTTTCTGTCTTTACAATTTTTTAGTCAAATCCTGCAGTAGCTGATTTCCCGCCTTAAAGTAGATATTTATTTATATTAATACGAAAAATTAGGAAAATTAATGTTTCCCCTATGCTCTTCAATGCATTAGGCATCACAAACATGGCGACAAAGAGCAAGAAAGTGCAAAATATCTATATACATCATAATATTTAATCTAGAAAATATTATGTTGTACAGCATAATTATTTAGTTGCTATAATTTAGCATGGTTTATGTTATGACATAAATGCAGCATAAATTTCGTACGGTATGGTGTTATAGTAAATTCAATATTCACACAATCAGCTCAAATTGATTCAATTAAAAAAATATTTAGGAAAAAAATGAGCTTACTTGCGTAGTAATATTTAGAAAATGATTTTTTTCATTTTAAGATAAGTATAGAGCTAAGGTTACTTTTGAGACACAAGATGATGAAATACTGATAATTTTTACGTCTTATAAAAATTACAATTACGTCATGAATGCAGCAAAAACCAAATAAAATGTGCGCATTTCCATACATGAACCAACTTTTAAAGAAAGAGATGCAAATTAAAAGTTTCCATTCTTTAAAATGAAATGTTTAAGGTTTTAATTATCAAAGCAACCCAGTTTGTAAGAATTGACAGAAAATGAAAGTTAAAAACAATGTTATGAAAATTAAAGTTCATACAAAATCGGTAAAAAAAAAAAGTTGATTTAAGAGAATTTTTTAAATCAAATTTAGCCATGTTGAACGCAAAAGTTTTCACCTTAACCCTGATACCAATGTGGCTCCATCCTTTTATTTTTACCACAGAACATGCTTAGAGTGCTATAGGTATCTTATTCATGCCAACAAACTCCATTAATTGTTAATAAAGGATAGTTAAAAAAGCAAAATTCTGATCATTTTTGCAGAAAAAAAGACGTTCTGAATAAAAAATAGCACATTTTTACGTTAACGCTTGGTGCAAGAAAACCGGTCACTCAACTTTATTTGTAAGAACCGTTTTAAAAATGTCTAACCCTTGGCTACAAAATGATATATAAAAAAATTATTTTATTTTATTTCTTCATATTTTAATTAGCGTTTTAAAATGCGTGCTTTTAAAAAAACACCCTGTTTTTAGGTAACGTATATTTTATAAAGCAAGATTTGAAATATTATACTTCAATAAAACATTGAACTATGATTTATAGTCATCATAATCGAAAATCTATTGATATCGATAAATTATAGTAATCGATGGCAATGTTTTAAAAATAACGATATTGTTTTAATGTGATAATCGTATCGTTATCGTTATAGAGATTTTGAGTATCGAACCCAAGACTTGTAACATTCTGTGAAGATATATCAGGTGCCAGCTTGTCTATGTTGAAACACACTACACATTCAAATTTACAATTAAATACTGATTAACAGTCTTGGGTTCAAAACCCAACATTTCTTTAACGATAACGATACTACAATTTAGCCTCACACTACAACGATATCGTTACTTTAAAAACAGTCGCTTACAATTACGATATACTGTATCTATAATCAAAGTGCAATGTTTTTATTAAACTAAAATAATAGAAATCTTGCTTCATGACTGTACTATACCTACAATATTTACCAGCCTCATTTATATATTATATTTTTTAACATTTTTTTATTATTATAATTTTTTTTTGCACTTTTCATATTTTTGAAGCAAATTTTATCGTTATCAATGTTACGATAATTTCTTCAAATCTTAATAAACTTTAACGATAGCTGTATATAACTGTTAGTTAATAACGCATTGACACCAAATATCTTTATCGTTAGAGTATTGTTATCGTATTTACGATAATCTAACCCAAGACGTTTGATAAAGCATTGTTATTATTGAACGTACTTCTACATTTTTTTCTGCTATAATATATGTAATTTTTTCTTATTTAATTGTTTATAGCTTTGTGTAGATATTTATACACAAAAGTGTGTGTATTTTGATGTTGTCAATAATGTGTGACAAGACCAAGACTTGATGTAAAAATTTGTTACTCTCAACTACCTGGGTCAACAAATAAATCTCACAACGTTTACTAACATGGATATAAATAAATACGTATTCAGTATTCTAGCTCATTATGAGCACAATTATTTTAATACAGCATAATCTATGCAATAGAACAATTGAACAAAATATTTAGGAACCGCCATCATAGTGGTCAGAAATGCACAGGCCAGCAAAGGAAAAACCATTATTTTTATATTTAAAAAGCAAACTAAGCTTCAAACTTAAATCTAAGCCTTATTTGTAGGTTCTTATAAGCTCGAAGTATTTGTGAAAATTAGAGATATATGATGACAGTAGAAATGCACTTTTATTATTGCGAGAAATAAGGAAAATTAATGTTTTCCCTATGCTGTACAATGCATTAGGCATCACAAACATGGCGACCAAGCACAAGTATATGCAAAGATTCTATATACATCAAAATAATTAAACTAGAAAATATTATGTTGTGCTGCATAATTATTTATGTTGCCATAATTATACATGGTTTATGCTATGACTCAAATGCAGCATAATTTATGTAAGTTAAGGTTTTATGGTAGTTAAAATATTAACACAAATAGCTCAAATTGATTCAATGAAAAAAATATATAGGAAAAAAATAAGTTAATTTTGGTAATAATCACGCTTGTGTACGCTAGTCCTATTTATTAGTAATTTCTTATATAATTTGTACACAAGTGGACAGGGATCTTGACCTGCCTGGTCTAATAAGCTAGTAAGGGTGTGATTGATAGTTAATAAATGATAACATGACAACACGAAGTTAGTTTTGTATAATTATAATTGGGGTTTTAAATAAAGACAAAATACATTACTTACATGATTATTCTTATAGCGATGTCATTTCAGCCATGGTTCAGCCTAAGTTCAAGTTAAGTAAGGACCGGCATGTCCTTATGTTATTTATGATGAATATACACCCAGTGTTATAAACTAAACATGGATGATCAAGTCCGCCAGCAAGGGCGTGTAGTGCGTATGCGAGTCCGATCCAAAGAGTGTGAGAGCCCGCGAGAGAGAGAGAGTGAGTGAGTGATCCTCCCTTAAAACTGTATTGGGTTTTTATATAAGTTGAACCATGACGTCGTGACATTTACAAAGGCATATGGCAAGAATTAGACATTGGGCAGCATCATGCGGGTAGTCATCCCTTAGTCAAGATAACAACAGCTGCTGATACGTTAATCAACTAACTTGAATGTACTTGCTCATCATTAAAGTGGTGTCTTATTACCACGTACAGGTGCCGAAGCATGACATAAGGTCCCAATATAAGGGTAGTTAGGTATTTGATACAAAAGAAGTCAGCTGCTTTAATGTCCTATAGATGCTGGTACATGGCACGCGTTTACAGAGTGTTATGATTTATGGAAACATATCTTAATTATGTAAATAAACCTCCTTTCGTGACATTCCACGTGCCGACACAAAAATCGTCCTCGATTTTGTTATATAACATGACATAATTTTTTTTTTTTTTTTTTTAAATCATTAGGAAAAGAAGTATTAAGATATTCATAAAAAACACATACTCTTGAAATATAACATAACTATTTTTACAATAACATTTTTTTTTAAATATAAAGAATTGACATTTTTTTCAGAGCTATTTACTTTATTTATTATTATTTATTTTGAATTTAATTTTGAATTTTTAGTATAAAAGTTATAAAACCTTATTTATTTGATGTTTTTATCATTTTTATGAAACATTTTATAATTGAGGCAAGAACATATTTATATCAAATAATACACTAAAATGCTTAGTATAATTGTAAATACAACTAAATGGTTATTTATTATATATATAACTTTTTATCTCTCTATTTTAAATAATCTTAAAGCAACATTGAATATTTTATATTAACTATTTGTTTTTATATATATATAATTTGTAAATTAAATTAAAATCATTATATATTTTTATCGTTTTGAACTTTATTTTTATTTATTTCTCCAAAATTAAAATTTAGTTAATAATTTTTTCTGTTGCTTGTTTGAATATAAGTAAAAGTAATATATATTAATAAATTTAATAAACATTTTAAAACATTTTCTGAATTAACATTTCTGAAAAACATTAATTTTATAAGTTATACTTATAAGAGAGTCAAACAAATGAAGCTTAAAATAAAATGCAAAAAATTTTATATTTTTTATATAGTAAGTAAGTAAATAGTGTATAAAGTAGATTATTTATTAAATTAAGAAAAGAGTCATTATGATCATTAACATTTATTATTATTATTGTTTTTTAACATTAATATTTTAAAGAACAAAAATTCACTTGTAAATTTTTACTTATTTGCTATTCAATTTATTTCAATGTTAATTTTTTCAAAATAATGATGTTTTCTTATACTAAATAAGTATTATATTTATACATTTTTTAAAATTGTAAGTTATGATAACTGTGGTGCAGCAAATAAAATCAATTAGTGTATATAGTGTTAAAATATTAATATTTCTTTATTAATATTATTATTAATAATATTTTAATTTTTATTTAATTATTTTATTTTATTATTTAAGGAATATTGACTTATAATTTTACTTTTTTTTTAAGTTATTATGCAATATTGATATACATTTTCAATGTGACGCAGCTATTATTTGCATTCATTTTCTGATTTACAAAGTAATAAAATACTTAATACGGGAAAACCTTATAATATTGTTTTTCTTTTTAAATACATTTAACAATTATATATATATTTTTAATTATTTCAAAACTATATATTATAATATATATTGTCTAAAAAAACATACATTTTTTTTAAGTATTCACTTTTTTATATAGAATTAACACAGCATTACCTTCTATTAAAAATTTATTTATATATATTTTCCTCTTTACGATTATTGTTATTATTTAAGTAAAAATATTGTTTAAATATATTGAACTATTATTCTGGAACAATTAAAATATTTTTCCCAATTATTAAATTTTAAAATTTTACTGCATTTTACATTGCACTTATTTTTGTTATTATTATTATTATTATTATTTTTTAATAAGGAATTTTAAATACTTGAAATATTTAACTTAGATTTTAAATAATGCCTTATATACACAGAAGTTTTTTTTTTCTTTGAAAGGGATATGGATAAAGGATTTTTAATAGTTAACACTGTTGTTTTTCTGCAAAATCTTGGATTTATGAATTTGTACACATTCACTTTGAACCATGTTGTAACAACTGATGTCACAGTAATTTGAACTGCCTTGGACAGTTAAATTCTGCTTCTTCTTTTCTTCCTCTTTTGCTCTTGTGATATAGTAGCACTGCATGGAGTTTGGTTTCGTTGTTTGTATCATCCAAATGCTGTGTTGTATTTCAAATTTAGTTCAAATTTTACTTATTAATGAACAAATCATGAATTAATAATTTACACAATTGGGCTGATGAGCTGTAATACTTCCACTGTCGAGAACTAGGAGAAAACTTATATAGCGTAATGTAGATGCGTAGCAATTATTGTACACTTTGTGATTAAAAGTTTTCGTCGAGCTACACAAAACTATGAAAATGCAGTCTTCAAGACTCACAGTTGAAACACTTTAGGTTTTATAACGACAGCAGTAAAGCAATAAGTACTGGTCAGTTCAATGTTGATGTTATAAAACACCTTTTTCTCTATTAGTATTAGGTATTTTTATTATTAACACAAAGAATTTTTTTGTTGATACGAGATTAATACATGTAGAGTTTTTTTTTTTCACTAACTTTTTGAATATTAGGAACACAAAAGTAGTTCTGCTGTTTTTGAGTTCAAAACACTGACACTCAGTTTCGAAGAAGTTCGTATGTTGATAATCACAGAAAACTGCAGAATTATGATTTTGATATGGTTATTAAGAGGAGTAGGTGGAAAATATATTTAAGAGAAATTTTGTGTATATTCAGCATTTCAAATATGCATTTAAACGCATCGTAATTTATAAACAATTTTAGTATTAATTTTATGTAATATATTTGCTTTTTTTTTTGAATATGAAAAACAAAATTCAAACAATATATTTCAAGATTATAACTTTTATTTGTATTATATTTAAAAATACTTTTGTTTGGTATTTTTCTTTCTATTTTTTTTTTATGTTGCATTTTAAACAGTTCAAATAATTATTAATAATATATTTTTTTTTTGTAATGTTGCGATTTTTTTATTCTATTTACTTATTATAAATATGTGTCAAAAAAACACTGTTTCTTTCTTTTTTTCTTTTTTTTTTGTCAATTATTTTAAAAATTTAAACAATAATTTCATTTAACAAATCATATTAAGTAAAAATTACTGGTTTTGTCTTTGAAGATTTTAAGCAGGATACATATCCATGCAGGATACAATTTACATAGTTCATACGCAATGATTAATTTTAAGCATATTAATTTTTGCAATAAACAACAATCATTGTTTTTATTTTCAGAATGAAACAAATAATAACACTATATTGTACTTTTTTTGTAAAAAAGAAATAGTAAGAAACTCATAAAATTAACATGACAATTTTATTTTAAATAAAAATATTCTTATTCTTATTCTTAATATTATAATTTTTGTCAATATTATTTCAAATTATTTTAAGTTCTAACAAATACAATTTTTTTTTTATTTTTATTATTATTATAATACATAAATTGTTATATAGTTTTTTTTTTTATTGAAATAATACATCATTTAATTTAAAATTTTGGATAATTTGTATTATATATTTCCCTCAATATAAAAAAAAACTAAATTGCATCGCAAAAATTCAATTATATATAAAATTGAATTAATTTTTGTTTTTATTATTGTTTACTATTGTGTTATTAATTATTTGTTTAATGTTAAATATTGTACTAATATTTACGATTTTAAAAAAAATCAAAAATTGAATTATTTTCAATTAAGTAATTATAAAATAGTTTCTTTTTCCATTTTAATGCAAATCCTCTAAAATTGTAAAATATTTAAACTGATATGAAAAATGTATTGACTTAAATGAAATAGTTTTATTTTATTTTAAACCCATAACTTAATAATGTTTTAACCTTTAACTATTATTTTTTTTATTTTTATTATTCTTGTTAAAGATGCCATTAAATTTCATTTTTTTTTTCGTATAGCAAAATACATTTTTTTATATTAGTTTTTTTTCTTTACAAAAGTAATTTTTGAAATTATTATTTATCTATTCTTATTTGCGTTTTTTCTGCTTTATTAATAACCCGAATTTACTTAGTATTTTTGTTTTGCAAAATTACGTTGTGTTTATATTTTTAATCTTTAAACTCGATGAATAGCCTTCCTATAATAAAATATATATTATTTATTAATTCATTATTCTTATTACTTGAAAAACAAAAATAAATATATTTTTTTCCATTGTTACAATAAATTTAAATAAACGTCGAGCAAGCATAACTAATATTTATAAAATGTGTTTAATATTTGCTCTTTTAAATTGTTGTCAATATTGTAATGTATAATTATATTTAATATTTTTGTCATCATTAAATCAGCGAGCCCGTAAGAAGTGCTTATTTCTGGATATAGATTTCTTCCATATAAAACTTTTAAATTTGCTTCAATAATATACTTTTGGCCATAGTATTCATTGTTTAAAACATCTCTATTATTCATTAGTTTTATTTATCTATACCCTAATACTTTTATTATTTTTCATAATATATATTTTTTTTTCATTTTATTTAGTTACTTATATTTTATAAATTAACATTTACTTTATTAATTTATTTTCATAAATTTTATTTTCATATTTCGTACTTCAAATTTTATTTCAATGCATTGTTAATTATAATTATATTTTTCTTAGTTATATTTCTTTAAATTAATTCTGTTAAATTCACTGCTGTAAATTTAAAATCTACAATACTTCTCAGTTTATATCGGTAGTCGATTTGTTATACTACGGGTGCATGCTTCCCTTATACAACACGACGCGATTTTATTTCGATTAAATACCCGCGCGGGTCAAATGAACTTTAAAAGTTTTTTTTTATATATGATAGCTAGCTGTTTTTTTTTATATTTTTCATATATTCAACCATTTTAATAATTATAAAATCTTTAATACTTGTTAACATTAATGCAACTATTATTTATAATATAATTTTTTTTTATATTTGTATTAAAGTTATTTAAAGAACGTTTTTAATTGTTAATATTTTCTTCTTTTTTTTTCTCATGTTTTTCTTTTAACCATCTTATTTTATTTGTATGCATACCTTATTTGTTCTGGCAATAACAATTATTATTTTCAGTGTCTTCATTTAAAGGCCTAGGTAAATATCTACGCACATATTTTTTCCTTCATATACGTATATGTTTATTAAGTTAAATAGTGCTAATTTCCTTTAACTTTTTTTTTTAATTTATAACCATTTAATTTATATATCTTATTTGATTTCAGTTTATTCATTTGTCTCTTAAATATATAAATTTTTTCTTACTCCTACATATAATTTTTATCCTTATCATATTTTTAATCAATTTATTATAACTTCTTAATTCTTCTTTTATTTCAATTCATTGATTTACTTTTTTTTTCTCCATTGATAAACGTGTTTATTAATCTCCTATTTAAAATTACTGTTATTTGGTATTATCTTTTTTCATTCATTTTTAAGCCAGTATTTTATTAATATTTATTATTGTATTCATACTTTTCGCATAATTAATACATAAATAAGTATTCAAATTATTCTATTTCATTATAGAATTCAACTTTTAATTTAATTCTTTAATTATTACATCTTTTATTACTTGTAATAAAATTGAGCTCGAACCACTGCAACTGTGCGTTCCTATACATACAGTTGGTTAAACGAGAAATATAAGACTAGCAATCTCATAATTTCGTTGTGACAACAATTATTTTATCGACAAGAGCAACACAAATCAACAATCTTTTTGCATTCGTCTAAGAAAATTATTAAGATTTTAAAATATTAGCCTGCTCGACAACTACTAAATTTATTCGCGATTTCTGCTTACCCTGGTACAGCATCTGAAATCAAACAAATAACAAGCCGATCCGGCTTTTTTGTAGCGTTAGAATATTTTTATAAACTTTTATTCAAATAATGTTATTTATTATTTTTATTATTATTATTTTTTTTTTTACAATATTTTTTTTTTCTTTACACAACTTTCTATTCGTACTTAACATTTTTATTATAAGCAATTTTATTTTTAAAAATGTAATTAAAACAATTTTCTCCTGTAAACATTATTAATATTGTTAAGGTTATACTAATCTGAAAATTGAATAAATATTTTGTAATGGTTTCCAATCCTGTCGGTCACAAAGTGTTTTCATTTTATTGACAAGAACCGCATCTAAATAACCTCTATTTTTTTTCATTACAGAATTCGGATTTAAAATTATTATTACTCTCCTTCTTTCGCAGTTTCTGTTTTTCTCCTTGTAATTCGTCTATTTAAATAAACTTAAGCATTTAAAAATGTTCAAATAAAAATATTTTATTTTAAATTTACTGCGTACCTAAAAATTATATTATTTTATTTATTTATTTTTCATCATTACTTGCATGAAATAATATAATATGCTTAAACCCTAAAGTTACTTTGAATAATTTTTTTTCCTTTTATAGTGTTTAATTCAATATAAGATTTTATTTTATCTTAATTTTAAACATGAGTTTAATTTTATCTTCTTAGAAATTTGATTCTATTTTTATTTCATATTTATAGACATTTTAATTTTAGATTAATATTTTCTAATAGAAAATTATTTTCCTAAAAATTACAAACAAACTGCATAATTTTTAAATGCTTTTTATTTTTAATACTACACTATAATTATTATTTTTTTAAGGCATAAAACAATGACTTTTTTTTTTCAATACTATATTTGAATTTATACTTTCAGGGTTTAAATAAACATTATTATTATTAGTATTCTTTTTTTTTTAACTCGAGATTAATTATAAATTTTGCATGTATAAAATAAATAAAATAATTATTTTTCTAGTGTAGATTATTGAAAGTTATATGCGAAAATTCAGCAAATTTTGCAACAATTTTCTTAATTGCCATTGCAGTTTCTTTAAGTTCTTCTGCTTCTTTTTGTGCATTATTTTTAACGTTAAATGACTCCTCATGTGTTAAAGCCACTGCTCTTTCGACACGTCGCGCGTTTGCCAGCACGTCTAAAACTGTATTATTTGTCGATAATGCAACATCTTTAATGATTTTCTTATTTAATCCATGTAATAAATGTCGGACACGATCTTCCTCTTTCATTTCGGGATTAACAAGACGACACAATTTTATAATTGATTGAAAGTAACTCTCAACTGTTTCATTTTCTCCTTGAATTCTATCACGTAATTTTAATTCAGAAATTTCAACCGATGTTTTAGGTTCAAAAACATTTACTAAGTCATTTTTCAAAACTGTATACGTAAGTATGTCTTTTACAGCAGCGCTAGCTCTTTCCGCCTCATAATTTTCGTACCACATTATCGCAGAACCACAAAGAAAGCAGGTTAAATATACGATTTTATCTGCATCTTTCGTCCATCCATTTACTTTACAAGCGCTTTCAAAACAAGTTATGAAATCATTTACATCCTCACTTGAATTTCCCGAAAATTTTCCCAGATTCAATTTCATTGTTACCAAACCATAATTAGATGTTACTTTGTAGTCCATTTTGGCTTATTTTTAACAAAGAATAAATTTTTTTTTGTAATTTAGGTATTATTCAGAATAATTAAATATCACTCTTCGGACTGTTGTATTATTAATTTAATTTATTTTGTTATCGTTTCTTTGATTATGGTTTAAATATTGTTGTTACTTTTATTACTTTTTTTTTTATACGATTATGATTGACAGGAAACCATTATAAAATAATATTTAAAAAATTATTATAAATTATAATCAATGCAATTTTTCTTCTTTTTTTCAATTATTTAAATATGCTTATATTTCAAACTCAAAATTTATTCAATTCTATCTAAAGACTGGACCGTGGGTGAAAGAATCGGCGCCTCCACCATATTTGTCACGCTTGTGTACGCTAGTCCTATTTATTAGTAATTTCTTATATAATTTGTACACAAGTGGACAGGGATCTTGACCTGCCTGGTCTAATAAGCTAGTAAGGGTGTGATTGATAGTTAATAAATGATAACATGACAACACGAAGTTAGTTTTGTATAATTATAATTGGGGTTTTAAATAAAGACAAAATACATTACTTACATGATTATTCTTATAGCGATGTCATTTCAGCCATGGTTCAGCCTAAGTTCAAGTTAAGTAAGGACCGGCATGTCCTTATGTTATTTATGATGAATATACACCCAGTGTTATAAACTAAACATGGATGATCAAGTCCGCCAGCAAGGGCGTGTAGTGCGTATGCGAGTCCGATCCAAAGAGTGTGAGAGCCCGCGAGAGAGAGAGAGTGAGTGAGTGATCCTCCCTTAAAACTGTATTGGGTTTTTATATAAGTTGAACCATGACGTCGTGACATTTACAAAGGCATATGGCAAGAATTAGACATTGGGCAGCATCATGCGGGTAGTCATCCCTTAGTCAAGATAACAACAGCTGCTGATACGTTAATCAACTAACTTGAATGTACTTGCTCATCATTAAAGTGGTGTCTTATTACCACGTACAGGTGCCGAAGCATGACATAAGGTCCCAATATAAGGGTAGTTAGGTATTTGATACAAAAGAAGTCAGCTGCTTTAATGTCCTATAGATGCTGGTACATGGCACGCGTTTACAGAGTGTTATGATTTATGGAAACATATCTTAATTATGTAAATAAACCTCCTTTCGTGACAATATTTAGTTTCTTTTTTTTTTTTTTTTTTTTTTTTTTTTTGAAAAGTATAGATGTAAGGTTACATTTGAGACAACAGATGATGAAATACTAATAATTATTTCGTCTTATAAAAAATAAAATTACGTCAAAGTTACATAAAGTGATCAAAATAAACTTAAAAACCAGGATGTAAAGATCAAAAGTTGAACATGTGAGATGAATAAAAAAGAGGTTTGGAGAAACCCAGCACGTGCATACATGAGGGAGAGAGATTTTTGCAGTTGATAATTTGGGTATAAAAAGACAATTTGACAGTAATAACTTTCATTACACCTACACTTGCCTAGAAGACGAAACAACTTTTGACGTGACACTTCTGCAAAACATAACTTTGGTAAGTATAGGAAGGCAATTATTTAAAAATACCTTCAGTACTGTACAACTTAACATTTTTGAATTATTTTATTATTTTAGAATTGAGATTTAAATATACGTTCTTGCTGGATTATACACATTTTGAAATATTTAGAGCATTAAATTAAGTTAAATTAAAATAAAATTATATTAATATTCAGAAATAGATATAACTGTTTATTTAAAAATGTCTTAAGCCAGTCTTATATTATTTTTTTTGTTAAACTTTTTTTTATCAACTTAAAGATGAAAAACGTGTACTTTTTATTGTTAATTAGTAAAACTAGTTTTTAAATAATTAAAAAATTTCATTATGTGTTTTTACATAATTATTACATGATGGAATATTTTTACATTAAACTAAATATCAATCAAAAATTTATATATTATGATAACTGCAATTTAAACGTTTCATTTAATTTTTACTTTATTTACATAGTAACATGAAATAAAAAATGTTTTTACCGTACTTTCATTAAAAAAATAACATAAAAGCTTGATTTACGATGTTATTTTCCAGCAGATATGTTAAGTGAGTTGACTTATATACATGGATGTTCTTATCTCTGGCAGTTACATATTGAAACTTTATTTCACACGGAGAAATATATTTGCTAGCACCGGAAATAAATATTTTGTTTTATATATTTTTGATAATAATTAATATTAATTAATACAACTAAGTAACTGTTTGTTATAAACAAAGTTAATAATTACGCATTTTTTATTATTCTTAAGTGTTTTTTTAATTGATTTGTCTAAAATATTTTTCATGTTAACAGGAATTATTATTTCGTTCAGATATAATCAAAATTACTATTTGCATAAATTCATATTTAATAAAATAACAAAATAGCCGTTAATCTAATATTTGATATATTTTTTAAGTTGGCCTCTTTTAAAAATTCTGACAATTAAAATTCATTTTACAAAATAACAACTTAAACGACATAATTATAAAGAATATATTTTTAATATTTAGCAATGTCAATGAAATTTTCAAGCCATATTGTTGTAGAAAACATTATGCCTTTTTTTATTATAGTAACATTATTTCATTAATAAATAATGCATCACATAACAGACGTTGTGTGCGGTCTTTATAAAGTCTCAAAAGTCAATCAATGGGTCGATAATGCAATCAATAAAATAATCAATCAATCAGTCTAAGTTATATAAAAAATAAATATATAAACAAATTTTTCCAGTGTTTTTGCATAATATATCGAAATATCACAAGAGATAAATATGTTTATTACTGGCTTTAATTTTCATATCAAGACATTTAACTTTTGACACTTGAGTTAGAAAAAAAAGCATTCACATATTTAGGGTTATATAACTTTTAATATAACTTATCTTCTTTATTTTTTATTAAAAAATAATTTGAATCACAAAGCACATCTTAACAACAATTTATTGACATAAACGTAAAGTTGTCAACTTACTTAATGCCATTGTATTTTATTTTTAGTAAGTGTGATATTTAATTTTTTTTTTATGTGAATTTCTCATATGTATATGAATTATTTTGAAGTTATTAAAAATGTAACACTAATTGCTAAATTTTAATATAAATTAATGGAAAATGCAAATTTTAATTTAACTTCTAAACCAATGTTCTAATGTTCTAATAACAACTAAAAATTATAAATTATAATATGCAATTTGAAGGTACAATATTTAAATACACAGGAGCAACACTTTTGTTTTATACCATTAGTTAATAACTCTTTACTCTCCTATTTGTTTTTTCTTTGTGAAGTAGAACTTAATTTTTTCTATCCTAATTAATTAATCGAGCATGTGAAAGCTAAAATAACATAATATCCATAAAAAATATACTTAAGGCGGTGGGGGACCGACTTGGACCAGAAATCGCTAAAGGAATAACTTTATTTTCACAATTAATTTTGTACTTGATTTAATTCCAATAAAACAAATACTATAATTTTCAAATAAAAACGAGTAAATTTAAAATATTTTTTTTTTATTTAAAAAATTATTTTAATAATATTTATAAATAAATTTTTTTTTCTAATTTGACTAAAATATCCCGCTCAAATTTAAATTTCCACATTTACATGTTATCTTTAAAAAGTAATAACTTAAATATTTGATCGCGTTTTCACATGTTTGACATGACTAAATTTTTAGGCAACATTTCTTCTTTACTTTGTGTTATTGTTATTATTCACAACAGTCTTAGTTTGCGGAAATCGGGCATTCAACTACCCCCGTAATATATATATTTTTATTATTTGCGTATAATATAATTCAATTTTACAGTAAAACAAATTTAATTTTTTTAAAGAAAATTAAATGGTTTTATAATATAAAGTTTGCAATGTAAATCTGATCATTTATATTTGTTTTATTTTACAGAAATGTTCTTCAAGACGACCATTCTAGTTTTGCTGATGATGCAGTGGAAATTTGAAGACATTACAGCTCAGGTAAGATCTCAATAAGAATAATAATAATAATAATAATAATTATTATTATGCTGCTTTAACAAGTGAGCACATCGACGTTAAGTCCTCGACGGAGTGGATCAGAACGGCGGGTCTCTTTGCTGAGACTGAGGGGTTCTTGTTTGCCATTCAGGACCAGGTGGTGCGCACAAAAAATTATGAGCGGTATATTCTTAAAGCTAGAATCGATGATCGTTGCCGTCTCTGCAAGACTACAAGTGAGTCTATCCAGCATATTACAGGTCGATGCCCTGTACTTGCGCCCAAGGAGTACTTGGAGCGGCACAATGCAGTGGCTAAGGTGTTGCACCAAGCGCTGGCCAAGAGATTCGGTCTTGTGGAGAAGGAGCTTCCATATTACAACTGCAAGCCCGAGCAAGTGCTGCGTAACCAGAACGCTAAGTTATTGTGGGACTCCGTTATTGTAACAGACAGAGCAGTAGAGGCAAACAGGCCAGATTTGGTTTTGTTTGACAGACAAGCTCAAACAGCGATAATCATTGATGTTGCTGTTCCTCTGGACAATCATGTAGTTACTACAGTTGCTGAGAAGAAGAGGAAGTATCAGCCCCTTTCCATTGAGTTGAAGGACATGTATCGGCTGAGAAGTGTTGAAATTGTCCCTGTTGTGGTTTCTGTGAATGGTCTGGTTAGCAAAGATTGGTTAAAAGCAAGAGAAAAGTTAAACCTTGAGCACAGCTAGGCATTTACGTGTCATGCAGAAAGCTGCAGTTCTTGACACAGCTAACATCGTGCGCAAAGTGCTTAGTTTGTGACCCCTCTATATACCACCTGTAGTTTCTAACATAGTTGGTACTGGATTATTCTCGCTTTCACCTTGAATCAAGTAGGATTCCGGTGTTAGTGTTACAGAGGAAGAAAGACACGAACACTATAATAATAATAATAATAATAATAATAAGTAAGAAAAATAAATAATATTTGTGCAAATAAAAATTCTTTAAAATGCTCTTTATTTTAATTATAATTTTTTGAAATTCAGATCAGAATGATTAAAACAATTAAAAAAACAAAAGAAACTCGAACCGTTTTTTGACGTAATGGCTACTGTCTTACTTAAAATAAAATTTAAATTTCAAAAAGTAATTAAAACATGAAGCAGCATTTTTAATAACCTTAATTCACCAATATTATTTGTTTTCCTAAAAAAAAAATCAGATCATAGAAGTTGCAAGTTGTCTATTGCTAACTTGTATTCTGTGAATATTATTTATTAAGATTAACTTAAAAAACAACATATTTTGTTAGAAGTGGTATGAGAAAAAGTAAATTGATATTACTTTAATATATAATATATTATTGCAATTTACCACTTACAAATAAAAGATAACATTTTAAATTAAATGCTTACTTTTTCAATCAAACAAAAGATTTTTAAGTTAATAATAATAACACAACTGTTTTCAGAACACACACAAAAAATTAAATCCATTCCAAGATTTTTTCGATGATATAGCATGCGCTTTGCTGGTTATAAATAAAGTAAAAAGAATTATTAAGGAAATTAGTTTCTCTTTTGAGTATTTCCATTCCAAGTCGACCACTTTAAGCCTTAGTAACAAAAAAATAGAAAAACGTTTAATTTTGTAAATATGTATAATTTTATATAAAAATAAACATACACACACACAAACTAATAATATAAATATTTCCATTGACATGTTTCAGGCTCAATCTTTTGATTCAAAATTAGACGATCTTAGTAACGATATTAAACAACTAGCCAAGAAGTTTGAAAGAAATGCAAAAACAACCGAAGACACGATGTTGGAGTTAAAAGGAGAAGAAAATGTTTTGTTATCAATATTGACAGGCCAACAGAGAGCATTGGAAAACAAGATGGACGTCGTGAGAAATAATACAGATGATTTGAATCAGGCACTGGGTCAACTAGGGCCGAACCAAAATGTAATGATGCAGGGGCAGAGTCATATGACACAGACCCAAGACAAAATGAAGAAAGGACTGAGTGAAGTCAAACTGACCCAAGACGAAATAAAACAGGGACAGAGTCAAATGAAACTGACCCAAGACGACATGAAGCAGAAACTGAGTCAAATGAAACTGACTCAAGACAACCTACAGCAGGGACAGAGTCAAATGAAACTGACCCAAGCTGAAGCCAACAATAAAATAAACTTTATATTTCATGCAGTTCAGAAACAATCATGTGATCTGGCTTTACAATTGGAAACACACATCTTCAACAACAAGAGATATTACTTCTCATACAATCAGCCTACGATGTCCTGGTCTGAGGCTGACAAATTCTGCAAGTCACATGGCATGGACTTGGTCAGCGTTGAAACACAACAAGAGTGGGACGCTCTGAAGCCTGAAGTTGGGAAATTGTATAGTAAAATAGATGCTCCCTGGTCTAGTGGCAGTGATGCTGCACAGGAAGGTAAGTGGAAGTGGACGTCAACTGGAACTGACGTCACGTTCTTGGCTGGACTGTATAGTATGCATAATGCTACAAGTCAAAACTGTTTATATCTTTATACTGCAGGATGGTCAGATTACCCTTGTTCAGGCAAATTACCTTTTATATGTAAACAAAATACTTTATGTTAAACATAAACAAATCAGTGTTCAATGTTATAACATTTGTTATTTAACAGTCAAGGAATTTAAGTAAAGCAAACATGCAAATTTTTATATAGTATAATATTTATATCATTTACATTTATTTTTGTTTTTGTAATAAAACCTACGTAATAACCAGACTGCAGTTTAATATTTTCAATACTTTGTTTGGAAAATTGTATTTAACACCAAATTAAAAATCATTTTTTGTAATAAAAAATTATTTACATAACTGTAATAATAAATTTTGTTTCTTTTACACTAAATTTGTTTAATTTAGTTCAAAATATATATTTGTTAAATAGATTTTTTTTGCATTTAATATTTTATTTTTGTGCGATATTTTACCCTGCAAATATATAAGTTAAGTGATAAAGTTTTTGTATTGTTGTTTATATGTTACAAGGTCACTGTAGTAAATGTTTACTCTCAAACACAACCATCAATAAATATATAAAAATTTTAAACATGCAATTTTATTTCGACATTTCTTTCTTAAATAAAAATTAAAAAAGCTGTACAATTTGATTACAAAAATACATACAAATGTATTCAAAATATTTTATTTCATAGTTACAGACTTTTACATATTTGTGAATTTATTGCTTCTAAATGTTTGATTATATCTATAAATAAATAAAAATGTTAATAAATAAATAAACAAATAAATAAATAAATAGATAAATAAATAATTAGATAAATAATATAAATAAATTAATAAATATATAAAAAAATAAAAAAATATATAAATAAATAAATAAATAAATAAATAAATAAATAAATAAATAAATAAATAAATAAATAAATAAATGAATAAATAAATAAATAAATAAATAAATAAATAAATAAATAAATAAATAAATAAATAAATAAATAAATAAATAAATAAATAAATAAATAAATACATAAATAAATAAATAAATAAACTAGATTATAATGACCCCTTTACAGTTATGCAACATTTTCCACACACAAGTATAGCAGGTTGCCTACTTGGTGTGGTTTAACGGACTTTGTTATTTTCTTATTTCTCTCTCTCTATTTGAATTTGGTTCTAAATAATTTTTTTTTGTAAATATTGAATAAAAAACAATTATTGAAAGCAATTTATTTTCCGTGCTACAGAATTGAAAGTTCATACTATATGAACGCTTCATATGCAAAAGCAGATATTCAATTTTGTCAGCAAGTGTCATTTTCTCTTACTTAAGTGTAGAGAAATGAACCATGCAGTCGATGTTGAATGTCAGCTTATGCTACTGAAGTCTATTCTCTGTAATCTCTCTCTCTCTATTTACTTTTTGAGTTCTACTTCTTTCCATGCTCGCTAAACATTAAAATGAACATTTATTTTATTAATTACTTTTTTAATTTTATTTATTTTAATTTTCCTTTTTTTAAAAGCCTGTAGTGCTTGCAATTATAAAGGAAGTCGCGTCACTTTAAGTGACACTTAAGTAGCAAAAACTACAGTGAAGGTAAACAAAAATATTAGGCAAATGTATGATGGTGAGATTTTTTAGTGTAATATAAAATAGGAAAAATATATAAATTCATATATTTAAATATAAACAAGTTAATAAATACTTTATTATTTACGTAAATAAAAAAACAACTTGAAGGTCATGAAGTTGAGATTAAATTGTTTATAATTTTTCACATATGTGAAAAAAATTTTTTTTATATAAGATAAATTATGATCTTTGACACTAAAATTAGTTTGCAATAAACAAGACAGCACAGATGTAAATTTGTGCAGTTTAAACATCATAAACCAAGCTATACTTAAATAAAGTACCTCTAATACTTATAGCATGGTTTGTATTAGAAATCAGCAAACTATACGAGTTTTTTAAAGCATTTGCTAAATTATCATAAATTACATGCTGCATAAATTAAGTTATTTAGTTGGTTCGTGTATATATGTATGACTGGTAGAAAACAAAAGTTTTATTTATCATGTACATTAGAAATGTAAAATAAACGAAACTTTATGACCTGTAGCATTTAGTTGAGGTTCGATGTTATGATGTTATCGTCGCATCAATTAAGATACTTTTGCTCACAAAATATGATTAAGTATTGCAGTGTACTGGCTGGCTACTAGATTGCTGTGTACTTTTGTGTGTCAATCTTAAAGTAGTCAAGCCAAAGAACGTCAAGCAATAACAATTACATTGGTCACGTGATATCCATGTATTTCAAATATAACTGATACATCGCATTGTAATAAAAAAGACAAAAACGCGTGTATTATTTCTGTCAGTAGTTCAAATAATCAAAAGTTTATTATTGTGTTAGCTTACTCTGCAACTCTGCAAATAAAAAGTAAACAAAGAAGTGTCACGTGACAATAAAAAGTGCTCAAGTTATGATTGTCATGTTTTATTTTTTTTAATCTTTTTATTAAACACCATGGTGTACAGTTTCGATCAAATGAATAGTTACCATTTAAACTCGATGTTTTTTACCGCGTTAAATTTTGTTCAATTTTGCAACCTTGTTTATGATTATTCATTGAACTCTATATTCTCAATCACATCTATATTCAAATTCATTGAGTCTATATATTGTAATAGTTGACAAATACACCACAAGAAGTCACCTGTGATGCACTCAGGTAGACAATCCGGCGGGTAAATATTTTGCTTGCTTGCTTGCTCATTCTCTCTCTCTCTCTCTCTCTCTCTCTCTCTCTCTCTCTCTCTCTCTCTCTCTCTCTCTCTCTCTGTCTTCTAAGAAATGCATTTAATGTTTTTTTTATGTTTCAAAATAACTGCTGACTTACCGATTTGCCCGATTAAGAGATTAAAATTAAGATTTTTTTTTATCATTTATATCAATATGATTTGTAATGACAGCAATTTGGTAAGAAAATAGTTCGAAACTTGTTATCAAACAAATACTTGAAAGCATTTCTCACAAGAGAGAGAGAGAGAGAGAGAGAGAGAGAGAGAGAGAGAGAGAGAGAGAGAGAGAGAGAGAGAATGAGCAAGCAAGCAAGCAAAATATTTACCCGCCAGATTGTCTACCTGAGTGCATCACAGGTGACTTCTTGTGGTGTCTTTGTCAACTATTACAATATATAGACTCAATGAATTTGAATATAGATGTGATTGAGAATATAGAGTTCAATGAATAATCATAAACAAGGTTGCAAAATTGAACGAAATTTAACGCGGTAAAAAACATCGAGTTTAAATGGTAACTATTCATTTGATCGAAACTGTACAGTACATATGACTTTACATCAAATAATATTTTTATCACGTGTTGCTTACGTGCGCTCTCCGCCATGTTTAATATTACCGAGCCGGTATGGCCGAGTGGTGAAGGCAGCTGACTCGCAAATCTGTACTCCTAACCGAGTATAGGTTCGAGCCACTGCACGGTGCGTACGTGAAGTTTGAGAGCACAACACGTTCCACGATGCATGTTTAAATGCATTCCATGACGACGCACAGTTCTCGGGAGGTGCATGATTGATGTGATTGCACCGACCAGTCTGCCTAGATGTATCCACGGTTTCTTTAGAATGTCTTGGCGAATGCCGAACTGTGTACATAGTCCGTGGCCGGCCCGTGTGTGCTTTTTCATTAATTGGAAAGTCCTTACCTGTCGATAAGACAATGTCTTGACTGGGACTTGGATTGGTGTATAGCAAACAAACAAAACAAGTCTAGCTAAGTAACAACTGAAAAACATATTTTTTGTCAGTTTTATTGGAAACTACTTACAAAAGCGTAGAACACCTAGAATATAAACCTAAAGACTATATATCGACAATATTTTTACTTTTGAAATTATCAAATTATCATTTTTTTTCCTTTTATTATTGTACTTCTTTTAAATGAAAAATATTATAAATATTTAATTATCAGAAACTATGATATACGCTCGTCTGGTCATCGTAACTAGAAAGTTAACTTCGAGTTTTTTTGTGTATAGTTGTTGGTAATTTCCTAAATGTATAAAAAACAACACAATATCATATTTTAATAAGCGCAAAAAAAAAAACGCTTCATAAAACTATTCGTAACAAAATTGCATCTTCTCGCTTGCAGTCAGATGGAAATTTTCTTTTCCCTCAATGCTCTCTAAACTTACAAACATATCACACCATTATTATTTTAACTTAAAAAAAAAAAATTTTCATTACACATTTCTAATATTTGCTTTAACTTAAAGTTTAAAAGAGCTATAATTAATAAGTTACAGAAAAATTATTAGGAAATAAATAATATTGAACAACTTTTAGAATGCAGCAGTTACATTTATGTGTTTAATAAATTTGAACGTAAATAATAAAACATAAACCGACCAGGGGCGGATCCAGGGGGGGGGGCGGTGGGGGCGACCACCCCCCCCCCCAAACGGCCCGCGTGGGTGGAAAAAAATGAGCAAAAGTTGAAAAAAATTTAGTCAAAAAAAAAATTTGTTTGCGCCTTCGGCGCAACTTTTATTGCTGGATAAGCGTTTGAATCCTGATGACAGTAAATACAGTATAAAAAAAAATCTTTAACATCCCCTAGTCTAATAATTGTCATGTCATCAGGGTAATATATCTGAGATATAGTTCTGTTAATACTTGGACATCTACGAAATATTTTGCTCGCGATAAGAACTATAAAAAAAAATACTTTTATGTAAATTTTATAAATTTTATCTCAAAATATTTTTCCATCTAAATATAAGTTTTATGTTTTACAATATCATAATAGTTTTAAAAATTGCAAAACAATTTTTAACAATTTTTAGTAAATTGGTTTATAAAAATAATAATAATTAAAAATAAACTAATAATAATAAAATAATACACAATATTAATAATTTATTTAAATGTTGCTCTTTTTTTCAAGTTTGTTTGTTTGTTTGTTTTTTTTCAGTGAAATAACATTAATAATTTTACAAAGAGATGAAAATTGAAAATATTTCAGAAATCATTTGTACAACTTTAACTTTTTTTTTTTTTTTTGGCTTACATAAAAAAAAAAAAAAAAACTACCAAATAAAAAAATTTGCAATTCAAGAATATTTTTTCAAAGGCATACTAATTTTGCAATTTTTTCGAAAAAGGGGCGTGGTCAAATAAAATTTTTCGCCTCCGGCGCGCTACTCCCCCCCCCCCCCCCAGATCCTACATGGTTAATTTTCTAGGAGATCGCCCTTCCCCCAAACAGAATTCCTGGATCCGCCCCTGAAACCGACTTAGGTATTTTCATGCAATTCCTGTGTCTGGGATAAAATTTAAGTTAAAAAATTCCTAGTTTGTGCAAAAATATTTGACAAAAATAAAATAATAATAAAATAATAAAGTTGTAAGCAAGTTCACAGAAAACATTTTTCATTTTCTTATCTGCTTACCTTTTTAAAAAAAGTAATTCACATATTTTTACTTTTCGAACGTTCACAATATAAAGCTTCACAATATGTTAATAAAACCACGAATAACATTAACATAAATTAGTATTTTGTGAGCAGAATTTTTATTTCAGTGTTTACTTTTTAAATAATGATTTTATTTTGAATTCGTGCGTATACAATGTTTGTAATGCACTAAATTCTTACAAAATTTACCAAAAAATTTATTTGTTTTTATTAGACATAAAAAAAGTTATGAATTTCATTTAATTTGCTTAATAATATAAATTTCAAAAGATATTTAAAAATAATTTTAAAAAAGAAAAAGTAATAGCAATTGTAAACAATTAACCTACTTTGCACATTCTATGTTAAGTTAATACAGTCATAGACATAGACAAAACATAATCATTACAAATTATGAAAACAACATGAAAAATAATTAGAAAGTAAAAATGTGTATTCCAGTGTTACCAGAAAAAAGGAAAACAGCAAATAATACTCTAATAATGCGAGTAAAATACTTTTCAAAATTTTGTATTTCTATGTAAATGGTAACAAATCAGCATGACAGACTGGCAAAGGTCACAAGTACTTGAAATACCACGTAACTTAAATATGACATCTCACGTCACATCGTCTAGGAAGAGCAGCAGCGCAGTTGTCTACGTCGTCGATTTACACCAAGAAGATCAGCGTTCGAATTCCAACACCGGAAGAGCAATGGTCATGCGTGTGAGTGGGGCAGTTTAAGAGGGTTGTGTTGACGAAGAAAAAGAAGAAGACTCAAGAGTATCCAAGTTCGACTTGCAAGCCGTGGCAGATCGATCCAGGTAAGTTGTCGTGATGCGTGCGTGTTGTAACCAAGTGTTACGAAGAACCAAGACTTATTGTATTATGCGTCAAGAAAGAATATATATTAAAATTGTGAACCTCAAGACAACAAACAACAGTGAAACATCAACCTCCTTTTTGTTCTGACGTCACAAACCTTATATAGAAATAACATATTTTTATAACAGGAAATAATATTTATCTTAATTCATATTATACATGGACAAAAATAGCCACGTAATATTTATGCTAGCTCCAAGCAGCAACAATTATAAATAACATAATTTATACTATAGGGTGTATGATCATGACGTCATATTTAATGCACTTCAATGCTATATTGGAGTAATGAATAACATTGCTCAGTATAGGACAAACGCAGTTTTTGGCTTTTTTGATCGGTAAATTTTGGCTAATTTTATTTTTCTCACATACTTGAGATACCAATTTAACCTATTATCAGCAATAATGCACTTAAACACTGCCATAGCATTTTAAGTAGAAGAATGAACTTTTTTCCTAATTTGGTACACGTTAGTGAGTGATCCAACATGGCCTCATTTTTAATACGAAGCATAAACCATATAACATTTATAAATTGAATAAGTTGATTTTGAAACTAAATTTGAGTGTTTGAAAAAGCTTCTGATATAACAAAAATAATTATTTAAAAAATATATTTTATTAGTTTGCAATAAATTGTTAATTCTTAACATAATGTATCTATTTTTTTTTACTTCAAAGCATAAGCCAGAAGAAAACACAAGCATTTACAACATAAAATACTTGATGGGACTTGTATAATAAAGTTAGGTTGTCTCAAAGTCCAACTAACTGTTGCGCCATAGCAGTGATTAGAAAGTATGAATTATGCAACCAGTATACCATTTGTATTCTAATTTTTGCTTGTTTCTGACGTCATAAACACAAAGTCACGCAATTAGTCTACCTTACATAATTTTCTTGCTCTCTTGGGAAGAACGTATTTATTGTCATCAAGTTTGGTGATTTTTTTTTAAAATTATTAAAAACACAATTAATATTTGAAAGCACATTTTGTTTAATGTGGACTATGGCTTTAAGCATTTTGTTCCATTAAAACAAGTACAGTTTGTTACGTAAATAAATTGTATTGAAGCATAATTTTGTACCCTACGGTTGTCGTAAGAAGTTGTTTCAATCAATGTAATAATTTAATTTGATATTGTTTTGTGTAATTTTACACGATAGTTTTTTTACATTTTTTTATTACTTTAAAAAAAAAAATTATTTTATTTTTACCATTCTCTAGTTTTTCTTACAAAATTATAATTTTAATTTCAACAAATATATTTTTATACTTTACTTTTTGTTTATTTTCATTTTTTTTTTAAATATAGATTATTAATTCCAACAAATTAAAATATTGATATATAAATAAATTAACATAAAGACTTATATATATATTTAAAATGAAGCAAATAAATATAGAAATAAATAAACTAGATTGTGATGGCCCCTGCATACTTATGCAACTTTTTCAACGTACTTGTATAGCAGTTTGCCTACTTGTTATGGTTTCAGGGGCTATTGTTTTTCTCTCTCTCTCTCTCTCTCTCTCTCACACACACACACACACACACACACACACACACACACACACACACACACACACACACACACACACACACACACACACACACACACACACACACACACACACACACGCACACACACACACACACACACACACACACAAACACACACACGCACACGCGCAAGCACTTTCTTTCTTTCCTAATTCAGTATCCACCTTTGACCCATAAATAAAAAAGGAAATGTTCTATTTTCATTATTTTTTTCCAAAGCCAAGTCAGATCTGGACACCAATCCTAGATTTACATAAGCTACCTGTAGTGCTTGCAATTTTAAAGGCAGACGCGTCACTCCAAGTGGCACTTAAGTAGCGCAGGTAGTGAAGTAGTGATGGTAAACAAAAATATTATGCAAACATATAATGGCGAGATTTTATAGAGTAATATAAAATATATAATTTTATATAAATAAAAACACGGAAAGAATTTCTTTATTATTCACCTTAATAAAAAACAACTAGTGGGTAACTACTAATTTCAAAATATTTGCAAGAGATTATAAAGTCAAGTTGAAGGTCATGAACTTGAGATAATTTTTTTTTAGTTTTATAAATAATATAAATGATGATCTTTGACACTAAAATTAGATTACAATAAACAAGACAACACAGCTGTCAATTTCTGCAGTTTAAACATCATAAACCAAGAACCAAGCTATACTTAAGTAAATTATCTCTAATACTTACAGCATGATTTTTATTAGAAATCAACAAATTAAAAATTAAACAGATTTTTTGAAACATTTGCTATATAAATAAATTAAATGCAGCATAAATTAAGCTATTTAGTCGGTCCGTGTATATATGTATGTAAAATAAACCAAACTTTATGACTGTAAATAAAAAAAACTGTAAATGACTGTAAACCTTATAAATGTAAATAAAAAAACACAGTTCTTAAAATTTGGACACTAGATTTTAAATTTAATGTAATAATTTTCTCATAAATATTGAATTTTAAATTAAGATAAATTGTGAGGCGGGCAGAAAACGTTTCAGGTTCCCTAATTTTCTATTTCTTTGGCAACACAAAAGTTTGATTGTTTTGTATTGTTGAGATACAACAGCATCTAGGCCGACAATTATTAAAAGAACAATTTTACATCAGACTCTTACGTGTTTGAAGCTGATATGTTTTTTATTTATTTTTCATCACAGATACTAATAGCAGTAATACCCTAATACAAGAGCGGCCATCTTATTTATAATACTTTAATATAGAAGATAGAAATAACTTTTATTATTATTAATTTTCATTTTATAAAAATGTGAAACAAAAATTTAAAAACATTTTTCTGATTGAAAAGAGTTCAAACAAAATAAAATTGAACAACCAATTAAATTTTACTCGTACTTTTACAGTGATCAATTTTATCACTAAAACTAGCACTTTTTTTCCTCTTTTTTTTTTTTCCTTTTTTACTCGTGCAATATCAAGGTATTTTAAATCTGTTATTCTTTGTAATCTATTTTTAATTTTGCAATGGAAAATGTGTATTTTATTTTAAACGGATTTTAATTTATTTTTATTTTACAATATTACAGCTATGAAAACTTTGTAATCTAGGTTGTGATTACATATCGTACAAACAAGTAGAGAAGGCTTTATAAAAACATCAAAAGAAATTTAATATTGCTTTATCAGTTTTTACTTTCATTGGTATACATGAATATTCTCTTAAAAAATTATTTTTAGTTTAAACTATTCAAAAAAAAATCTTCTGCTTTTTTTTCCCCCAAACAATAATTGTGTATATAATAATACCCCACATTACATCACTTCCAGGAGGTTTGCATCATGTTACAACGCCAAATTATATTACTTATAGGATAACTGCAATCATTTTGCGATGCCATGTGGTTTCACTTATATCATGCTATCATGTTAAGGTCACCGCATATTGAATAACTTAATAACATAGGTTGCATAGGAATATAACTCATTTTTCCAGTTGAATAACACTAGCACTTAAAACACGAGAGCATTGATGTTGTTAATAGGTTGAACGTTTTCCTAAAGTAGGTGAGAAAAATAACAATAAAAAAATAACAAATTTCTCAAAGAAAATTACTTAAAACGAAGTTTATCCTATGCTGAGCAATTTTATTCACTACTACAGTATGGCCTCCAAACGTATTAAATATGACGTCATGCGGATACATCCTATAGGGTATTTGCATCCATGCTACGACGCCATGTTGGATCACTTATAGGGCATTTGCATTTATGTAACGACGCACTTTTCTAACACTTGTAATGCGGTGGTGCCAAATATAACATTTGTTTATTTTTAATTGTTGTGGCAGATTTTTCAACTACAAGCAATAAGGGAACATTTTTACATAGGGCAATAACATAGAAGCTCAGTAGCGTGATTCTTTTTTTTTTTTTTATATAAAATTATTATTTTATTTTAAACAAAACTAATTTTTACATCGTAATTTTTTAATATTATTTATATGTTTCATAAATATAGATATTTATTTACAAGTAATTAAAATAATTACTAGTAAATAAATTAACACAATTAATTTTAGTTTCAATGCAAATTAAAGTCTTCCAATCTACATTTTTGTAGGTGGGATGTCAGCTGGATGTTGTGAAGTTGTGAAGTAAGATGCATCTGAAATATTGCTGAAATATGGAGAAGAAAGCAAATAAATAAATAAACTAGGTTGTGATGGCCCGTGCATACTTATGCAACTTTTTCAATGTACTTGTGTAGCAGTTTGCCTACTTGGTATGGTGTAAGGGGCTATTGTTGCTCTCTCTCTCTCTCTCTCTCTGTCTCTCTCTCTCTCTCTGTCTCTGTCTCTCTGTCTCTCTCTCTCTCTCTCTTTCTCACACACAAAAACACACACACACACACTACACATTCAAATTTACAATTAAATACTGATTAACAGTCTTGGGTTCGATACCCAACATTTCTTTAACGATAACGATACTACAATTTAGCCTCACAATATAACGATGTCGTTACTTTTAAAACGGTTGCTTACAATTACGATATACTGTATCGATAATCAAAGTGCAATGTTTTTATTAAAATAAAATAATTTAAATCTTGCTTCATGACTGTACTATACCTAAAATAATTACCAGACTTTTTTATATATTATACTTTTTAACAGTTTGGTGTGTTTTTTTGTTTTTATTTATTAATTTTTTGTTCATTTTTCATATTGTTGAAGAAAAATTGATCGGTATCGATGCGATAATAATTTCGTCAAATCTTGATAAACTTTACGATAACTGTATATAACTGTTAATTTATAACGCATTGACAACCAAATATCTTTATCGATAGAGTATCGATGACATAGATATAAAGTAATTAAATTTCAAGACTGTTGATAAAGCATTGTTATTATTGTATTTACGTCTACATTTTTATTACTACAATATATGTATTTATTTTTTATTTTTCTTGTTGCATTGTTTATTGCCCTGTGTTGATATTTATACACAACAATGTGTGTATTTTGATATGGTCAATAATGTGTGACAAGACCAAGACTTGATGTAAAAATTTGTTACTCTCAACTGCCTGGGTTAACAAATAAATCTCACAACTTTTACTTCTAACATGGACATAAATACCTACGTAATAATTATGCTAGCTCATTTTCAGCACAATTATTTTAATATAGCATAATCTATGTTATAGATTAATTATACAAAATATTTATGAGCTGCCATTATAGTGGTCAGAAAGACACAGGCCAACAAAGGAAAAAAACGTTATTTTATATTTAAAAAGCAAACTAAGCTTCAAACTTCAATCGAAGCCTTATTTGTGGATTCTTATAAGCTAGAAAATTTTGAGAAAATATGAGAAATATGATTGCATTAGAAATTTATTTTAATTATGCGAGAAATAAGGAAAATCAATGTTTCCCATATGCTGTTCAATGCATTAGGCATCACAAACATGGCGACGAAGATCAAGAATGTGCAAAGTGTCTACATCATAATATTTAAATTAGAAAATATTATGTAGTATTGCATAATTATTTATGTTGCTATAATTTAGCATGGTTTATGCTATTTAATAAATGCAGCATAAATTACGTATTTTGCACTTTACTTGTAGTTTTCATATTAACACAAATAGCTCAAAACTAAAATAAGATTCAAATAAAATATATACAGGAAAATACGAGCTATTTTTTGTAATAATATTTAGAAAAAGTTTTTTTATTTATATTATATATTTTTTTAAGATAAGTTTAGAGCTAAGGTTACTTTTGCGACACAAGATGATGAAATACTGATAATTATTTCGTCTTATAAAAATTACAATTACGTCAAAGTTACATAAAGTGATCAAAATACCCTCAAAAACCAGGATGTTAAGATCAAAAGTTGAACATGTGAGTTAAATAAAAAAGAGGTTTGAAGAAACCAAGCACGTGCATACATGAGGGAGAGAGATTTTTGCAGTTGATAATTTGGGTATAAAAGGACAATTTGACAGCAATAACTTTCATTACACCTACACTTGCCTAGAAGACAAAACAACTTTTGACGTGACACTTCTGCAAAACATAACTTTGGTAAGTATAGGAAGGCAATTATTTAAAAATACCTTCAGTACTGTACAACTTAACTTTTGTGAATTATTAAATTATTTTAGAATTGAGATCTAAATATTTGTTATCACTTGAGTACTATTTTTGAAATATTTAGAGCATTAAATAAATTTAAATAAAAATAAAGTTATATTAATATTCAGAAATAGTGATAATTGTTTTTTTTAACATGTCAACAAAAATGTCTTTCGTTAGATAGTAAAATTAGATTTTTAATAACTAAAATATGTCAGAAAGTGTTTTTTATGTTCTATATGGGATTTTAAAAATTAATCAATTAGTTTTAAGTATTTTATTTTATAAATTCGATTTGATTTGTACTTTATTTTCAAAGTTAGAAAGAAAAATAAAAAAATAACGGATTTCGTACTGTAATTTAAATATAAAGTTATTTTATAGCTTGTTTTTGCGATGTTTAAACTTCAACGCCACAATTTAATATTAAACACTTGCAAATACAAATTTGTGTGGTTATATTTGCTTTTATAAGTATAATTTACTGTATCAATAAAATTTACAGTGATCAAAATTAATAAATATTTCTAAATTATGTTGTTGCAAAAGACGTTTGCGCTAATTATATTAGTAAATTAGTTCATTATTAATAAAAATGAATCACATAATGCATAAATATGTATTGATCTTTACGGAGTCTCAAAAATTAATTATTGATCGATAAATCAATCAATAAATCAGTAAATAAATGAATTATTTATCAAGCAAACAATTAAATAATCAGTCAATAAGGCAGTCAAATTTATATAACAATTAAATATTTTAACACCTTTGTTGCAGTGTTATGTCATAATATATGGATATACCAAATTGTAATATGATAATTACAAAACATAAGCGAGCTATTAAATACAAAAAGTCAAGAAGTAGGTCACAGATAGAAGATAATTATGTTAATGACTGTTTTAAATTTTCATAACAAGACATTTTACATTTGACACTATAGATAGCGAAAGAAACTTGCGATTATTTTGCATTGATTGACAGAACTTTCATTACAACTTTACTTCTTTTTGTTACTTTCTATGCTATTGTATAAATATATGTTTTTAATAACAATAACACATTGATAACCAATAACAACTAATTTGTAACTTAAAATTTCACGGTATTTAATGTTGTATTATAATTTTTAAATAAGTAAAAATTATAAATTAGATTACTCTATGCTAATTTCGAATATGTTTATAAAGAATTATTATGATGTCATTAAAAATATAGCACCAATTGCTAAGTTTTAACATAAATTTATGCAATATTTGATCTTGATTGTATCTGAACAAAACAATAGACAACTTGCATGCTGTTTTTTTATAGTCTTAACAAATTCTTTAGGAAAAATAAATAATATTGGTTTATATAAAACTTCTTAAAAAATTCTCCTTTATATTTAAAATAATTTTTGAAATTCAAATTTTATTTGAAGTAAAGACGGTGGCCATTACGCCGAAAGACGGTTCGCGTTTCTTTTACTTTTAATTGTTGAAATCGTTCAAACGAGTTCGCATCAACAACTGAAGAATTTTTTCAACGTCCGAATTTTTAAAAAAAATTTGTATTTTCTCCAACAGAGCTGTTTAAAAAATTCGGCCCTTGAAAAGAATTCTTCAGTTGGTGCGAACTCGTTTGAACGATTTCTACAATTAAAAAGCAAAAGAAACGCAAACCGTCTTTTGGCGTAATGGCCACCGTCTTTACTTCAAATAAAATTTGAATTTCAAAAATTATTTTAAATTTGAAATAGCATTTTTTAAGAAGTTTTACATGCACCAATGTTATTTACTTTTCCTAAAGAATTTTTTAAGAACATAAAAATACGGCATGCAAGTTGTCTATTGTGCCTGTAATCTGCATGAAGAATCGTTTCTGCAAGAAATAAAATTTAAGCACAAGAAAAGTTGTAGTATAGTAGAATTAGTTCTAAAATGAACATTTATTTGTTATTTATCAAATTTCAGTGATAGGTCATACAAAAAAAAGTATATACAAGAAACTTAAACATTATGTAACTTAAAAAAAACTTATTATTTTTGATTAATTTTTAGTAGCAACTGAAAGTTAAAATAACATTAAAATTCATTAAAAAATACTTAATGTTTTCTTTGCATATACAGATTATATAATTAACTTCATCAATAATAACAAAGAAATAAAAAATTAAAATAAAGACATATAAAACAGTGTAAAAATACAAAGCTTGTGATATTAATGTTTTTTTATATTTATGTTTTAATTTACAGAAATGTTCTTCAAGACGACCATCCTAGTTTTGCTGATGATGCGGTGGAAATTTCAGTACATTACAGCTGAAGTAAGATCACAATAAAAAATACTAATTAATTTAAATAAAGATAAATAATAGAAACTAATTGAAAAAAAAACAACAGTTTTTTAGTTTAAAAAATATTATTTATATATATATTTATTTGTACATGTAATAACATTATAACAATTCTTTTGGAAAAATTAAATAATATTACCTCCGTAAGTTGCAAACATTTAAACCTGGTTCAATCTCGGTTTAAGTATTGTTGGGCTTAAACCTGGTTTAACTTTCAAATCGGTAAGTTGCAAACCGCTTAAACCAGGTTTAAATTGTTGTAAATAAACTCGGTTTAAACCAGGTTTAAGCCGATTCTTGGTAAGTTGCAAACAAGTTAAACCAGGTTTAACTCGTCCAACAGTGAAAAAAGTTAAACCACCGAGCTCGACCGTTTAAGTTCGAGTTAACTACATTTTTGAGGTCTAAAGAGTATATTTTTCGAAGTTTTTTTTTTTTTTTTTTTTTTTTTTTTTTTTTTTTAAGGGAGATAATATTTCTTGCCTTTTTTAACATTACTATTAATATTATGATGCGTTACATTCATATATTATTTTGAATATAGATTTTTTTTCTGAAATTGTTATTAATTAAAAAAAATACAGTATAATAATATATTGCAAATAAATTATAGTATTATTTTATAGTGGTAAGGCAAAATGTGAATGTTAACTCATGTGAATGAGATGTAAAATAATGTAGAGTTACAAAAATTGGTACCAAGGTAGATCAGTGTCTTTTTTAGAAGGTACGAAATAGTTTAATACTTAAACTACCCTCAAAGAGTATTAAAGGAGTGGCAAATATCTAAAAATAAATTACGCTGTAATAGCTTTCATTATGGTTGTGGGCTAAACTGTCTCATGCGTTCCAAAGGCCAGAAACCCGGCTGAGCAACTGGAAATCTTTTTTTTTTTTTTTTGAAGAATATGGTAGAGTAGGTTGACCCGAGTTACCGAGATAATCAAGTCATCCGACCTGGGTACGCTGCTCATAGTGTAGGGGTTGAGAGAAAAATGAGTAAAATAATTGTAATAAAATAACAGATTTGTGGTATTAACATCGCGGCCAAAAGTAAAGACGCGTGTGTTTGATATTACAGCATGTTAAAATTTGATTTTATTTTATTAGCATTATGAAGCGTGCATAACAGTTTTAATTTTTAATAATTGGCTTGTTAGCTTGAAATCGAGGTGCATTTTATTTCTCAGTGGCGGATTGCGAGGTCCGAGATTTCGAGATTATCTCGAAGGGCCGCGGCTAAAGAGGGCCGTCTTTGCAGCAACCGCACAAAAAAAAAAAAAAAAAAAAAGCAAGAAGAAAATAAAGTAAATTATTGAATTTTATGGATAGTTTAGAAATTGATATAATAACTATAATAAGATCTTATGGCGATGACTAATCCTACAATATCATGCTCTTGCGTCTTGTGCTTATTATAATTGTATCATCCTTTGGATGAACTTTGTCAAAACAAAATTCATAAGAAATATAATATTTTTATGCATGAAAATTTTCTATTCTTGCCCTGTTTTTTTTTTTTTTTTTTTTTTTTTTTCTTCTTACGTAAAATGATTGTAAAATTAGTATGCCACGCCTCCTTTTATTAAAAATTTTCGACTGCAGCGCGATGCTGGGGGACTCCCAGACCCCCCCCCCCCAGTGGGTGTGGGCCGTCTCTTTAGATATCTTCAAAGGGCCGTGGAGCCCCAGTTCGCCCCTGTATTTCATAATATGGTAGGATGTGTGGTAGGGTGTGAGTGATGGTCATTTGACATGACATTACGGTCATATCAAGTAAAAAAAAAAAAAAAAAAATTGACGTCACCCACGGGTGATTACAGGTGACCAACTATGTAGATGCCGTGCTATTGGCGTATTGCAGCAAATGAAGACTTGCAAAAATTGCTTTTGTTTTGTTGTTGTTTTATTACAGCGCTTCCAAATCTGTTATTTTATGTTAAAAAGAACCAAAGTAAATGAATTAGGCCATAGTTTGCCAATATCTTAAGTGGATCGCGAGCCTTGGCGGTGCAAACAGGTGAGATGTGCGCGAGTACTGCGCAGGTGTTGTCGGGACAGATAGAGCAAAAAAAAATCGCCGATTTCAGCCATCAAGATATTGATTCATAGGTAACTTGACGTGCCCGATATCGACAAACGCTTGCCTAATTCATTTACTTTGGTTCTTTTTAACATAAAATGCCAAATTTGGAAGCGCTGTCATAAAAAACAACAAAACTAAAGCAATTTTTGCAAAACTTCATTTGCTGAAAAACACCTATAGCACAGCATCTAGTTGGTCATGCGTAACGCACGCAATTTTTAACTTTGACGCGATATACGACGCAGCAGCACCACGGGTATATAGAAAGACCATCATGCACTCAACTCAACTTGGGTTGACACGCCCTACCATATTATGAAATAAAATGCACCTCGATCTCAAGTGTTTACCCTGGCTTTAATGTAAAATTAAAATATAAATACATATCTTGATATAAAAGTTCTATAATGATCCTTAAAAAAATATACAGGGTAAACACAAAAATCGCTACTTTTTCAAGATGCTATAAAAATTAGACATTTTAATTTTTTTAAAGTTTTTTTACATCAAATTGAAGGCTGAATTTACAAATTTTTAAAACTAAAAGTAAAATTCTGATGCGTTGCTTATGGTTCTTTTGCGAGACGCCAAAAAGTAAAAAACGAGCCTGGTCCGAAAAAAATCACACTTCTGGGCACCAAATCCAGCTAAAATAAATTGTTTTTAAATCTATTTTCTTTTTTTTTTTTTTTCGCTTTTCTTCACACAACTTAAGCTATGGCTCCTCAACGTCAGCACCATTTAGAGCTCGGCACAAGTCGAGACGCTCCTCTAGATTGCGCCATACATTCTGCAACATATCGGGAGTGACAGAGTTGATCGCTTCTGTGATGCGCAGTTTGAGGTCCTGCCTGATGTTTCGCACTGGTGTTTTAAAAACAACATTTTTCACGTAGCCCCAAAGAAAGAAATTGGGAGGAGTAAGATCAGGAGATATTGGTGCCCATACCAGTGGTCCATCGCGTCCCAACTACCTGTTTGGGAAGGTCTGGTTTAAGAAGTGTCTGACAGCCAGTGCCCAGTGAGCAGGGGCGCCATCCTGCTGGAAGATTAGTTCGTATAGTTCCACTCTTGCTGGGCTTGTAGTAACTGAGGTACGGCGTAATGCTCTATAGCATGTCCAGATTAACTTACTACTTTCCACTTTGTTCATTGAAAATGAACGGGCCAATGATGCGGTCGTAAAGCACTCAACACGTTAATTTTTGGACTGTCCCTCTCAAAAGTGCAGGAGCAATCAGATCTCTATGTGCCCCAGAAGCGCACATTTTGCAGAATGTATGGCGCCAGCTGGAGGAACGTCTCGACTTGTGCCGAGCCCTAAATGGTGCTCACGTTGAGAAGCCATAAGGTAAGTTGTGTGAAGAAAAAAAAATGAAAAGAGATTTAAAAACAATTTCTTTTAGCTGGATTTGGTGCCCAAAAGTGTGCTTTTTTTCGGACCAGGCTCGTCTTTTACTTTTTGGCGTCTCGCAAAAGAACCAAGCAATGCAACAAAATTTTACTTTTCGTTTTAAAAATGTGTAAATTCAGTCTTCAATTTTTTGTAATAAAAGTTTTAAAAAAAATAAAATTTCTAATTTTAATAGCATCTTGAAATCGTAGCAATTTTTGTGGTCACCCTGTATATATTCCATAATGCCATAACACCCTGCAATGTTTTTTCATGTGAAATAAGGGATTCCTTCGAAGGGCGCATCAATTTTCTTTCTTCTTCCAATTTTGACATTATAAAATTTTCAATCAAAAAAGTACCATACATGAATCAAATGGATTTTAATATGAGGTTTATACTAATATATAAAATATATTGCAATATATCGTAAATTAAATATAGTTACGGAAACAATCGAAAATTTAAAGAAGCAACCTGCAACGTTTTATAGTCACATGTTTTACACGCACGATGTACGTGTTTACCAATTGGCGGTCGAATCTAAAGATCTCTTGATTAAGTCGCGATGAATGACAAAACCTACTTTAATCCTAAAAAAACTAAAAAAAAGTAAAAAATAAAAAAGTTTTTTCTATGGTGATATAGCTTTATATTTAACGTTAACCATGGCCGATGCATTAGGACATTCATGCTGTTTAGGAAGTTTTTTTTTAATTTTTTTTTTCAGTTTTTCCACGTCTAGCTAGTATTTACAAAAGAAGTATAACAATTTCGTGTTTGCTATAAAAAAGTTTTTCGTTCTGTATACTGTATTATATGTTTACGTCCCTTTGAATGTGACAATAAAATTACTATACTAGATAAGGATTTTTTCCCCCTGTATTTAAAAATTATCGTTTTCCCGCTGTACACGCTGTCATATGGAGAATACAAGCAACCACGAACTAAAAAAAAAAAAAAAAAAAAAAAAAACTTTAATTATTTTACGGATATGAAACCTTTACCAGTATAGGTCAAACGATGGACCTCGACTGCCCGCGAGTGACCAGACGCTAATTCGCAACCTGCTGGACCAAAGTATGATCTCTCGAACATGGATCTAAATAGTTTTCATTATTAAAAATCATGGTAAAGGTTTCATTTCCGCAAAAAAAAAAAGGATTTTTTTTTAAGTTCGTGCGGTTGCTTGTATTCTCCATATTATGACAGCGTGTACAGCGGGAAAACGATAATTTTTAAATAATGGAGAAATTCACATTCCTTAATTATCTCCTATTTAATTTTGTCACAAAGGATGGTAAAAATAATATATATTATACACAAAACAAAAGTAAATTTTAAAAGAAAACTATACAGTATAATTATATTGCAAAATATTTAGTAAACATGGAGAAAAATGTAAAAATCGCAATGCAATTCCTAAGCATTAGGTCACCACAGCCCGGCCCGCAACATAAAAACGTATATCTACAAGCTATCTCGGGAACTAGTAGAGATAAAGTAGCAAATCTGGTGTTCTTTCTAATTTTTTTCACAAAAAAAAATCAGATTGGCGTTGGTTTTATTAGGGAGAATTAGGGAGAAAGCTGAAAAAACAGCTTACCGAGGCGGGGTCAAATGGGACAGAAGTAACAGCAATGACAAATTTCACTTCTTGCAACTTCTCACTTTTTTACTAGTCATTTCATCGAAATTAGACTTTTACCATTATTTCTAACTTAGAAAAATATTTAGATTGATATGCGGGTGTCCACACTTTGCTCCACTACAACAAGAGATAGCGCTCAGCACCCCACCGGAGCCACCCACTGCGGACACAAAGAGGTCCTGCGCGCTATCTCGTTGTAGTGGAGCAAAGTGTGGACACCCACATATCAATCTCAATATTAATAAAAGTTACAAATGATGGTAAAAGTCTCATTTCGATGGAAAAACTAGTAAAAAAGTGAGAAGTTGCAAGAAGTGAAATTTGTCATTGCTGTTACTTCGGTCCCATTTGACCCTCGGTAAGCTGTTTTTTCAGCTTTCTCCCTAATTGAGATAGCGCAATAAAACCAACGCCAATCTGATTTTTTTGTGAAAAAAATTAGAATAAACACCAGATTTGATACTTTATCTCTATTACTTCCCGAGATGGCTTGTAAAAAATCTCCACCAACAGTGACCAAAATGCACAAATATAGTATTTATAAAATACTCATATTACGCACAAATATTAAACTTTCCTTTATAAATCATATATTTATCGCTTCCTTATTAAATTTACTTTATTTTCATGCAAATATATATAATTTTTCGTTTGTATTTAGTTTCAAACGCGCGAGATAAGAAGCATCTTCTTTCCCATATTTAAGAATATTCAAATGTTCGCTCAACAGACAAAAAAGTTAAACCTGGTTTAACTTCGTTGCAACTTACCAAAAGTGCAAAATTAACTCAAGTTAAGTCGTTAAACCAGGTTTAGTTAAACCGAGTTTAAACCATTGTTGCAACTTACGCCCCCCCCCCCCCCCCGTAAGTTGCAAACATTTAAACCTGGTTCAACCTCGGTTTAAGTATTGTTTTAAGTACTGGTTTAAGTACTGGTTTAACTTTCAACTCGGTAAGTTGCAAACCGCTTAAACCAGGTTTAAATTGTTGTAAATAAATTCGGTTTAAACCAGGTTTAAGCTGATTTTTGGTAAGTTGCAAACAAATTAAACCAGGTTTAACTCGTCCAACAGTGAAAAAAGTTAAACCACCGAGCTCGACCGTTTAAGTTCGAGTTAACTACATTTTTGAGGTCTAAAGAGTATATTTTTCGATTTTTTTTTAAGGGAGATATTATTTCTTGCCTTTTTTTACATAACTATTAGTATTATGTTGTTTCATTCATATATTATTGTGAATTATATTTTTTCTGAAATTATTTTTAATTAAAAAATACGGTGTATAATAATATATTGCAAATAAATTATAGTATTAATTTATAGTGGTAAGGCAAAATGTAAATGTGAACTCATGTGAAGGAGATGTAAAATAATGTAGTTACAAAAATTGGTACCAAGATAGATCATTGTATTTTTTAGAAGGTATGAAATATAGTTTAATACCTAAACTACCCTCAAAGAGTTTAAAAGGAGTGGCAAATATCTGAAAATAAATTACGCTGTAATAGCTTTCATTATGGTTGTGGGCTAAATTGTCTGCGTTCTAAAGCCCAGAAACCCGGCTGAGCAACTGGAAAAATTTTTTTCTTCTTTTTTCTTTTCTTTTCTTTTTCCTTTTTCTTTTTTTTTTTTGCAGCATATGGTAGAGTAGGTTGACCCAAGTTACCGAGACAATCAAGTCATACGACGTGGGTACGCTGCTCATAGTGTAAGGGTTGAGAGAAAAATGAGTAAAATAATTGTAATAAAATAAAAGATTTGTGATATTTACATCGCGGCCATAAGTTAAGACGCGTGTGTTTGATATTACAGCATGTTAAAATTTGATTTTATTTTATTAGCGTTATGAAGCGTGCATAATACTTTTAATTTTTAATAATTGGCTTGTTATCTTGAAATCGAGATGCATTTTATTTCTCAGTGGCGGATTGCGAGATCCGAGATTTCGAGATTATCTCGAAGAGCCGCGAAAAAAAAAAAAAAAGAAAAAAAAAAAAAGAAAAAAAGAAAAGAAAAGTAAAGCAAGAAGAAAGGAAAGGAAATTATTGAATTTTATGGATAGTTTAGAAATTGATATAACTATATTAATTATTATTAATTATTATTATTATTATTATTATTACTAGATTAGTGATGACTAATCCTACAATATCTTGCTCTTGCGTCTTGTGCTTATTATATTAGTATCATGCTTTGGATGAACTTTGTCAAAATAAAATTCATACAAAGAAATATAATATTTTTGTACATGAAAATTGTCCATTCTTGCCCTGTTTTTTATTTATTTTTTTTTCTAACGTAAAATGATTGTAAATTTAGCATGCCACGCCTCCTTTTATTAAAATTTTCGCCGGTGGCGAGATTCTGGGGGGGGGGCTCCTAGACCCCCCCCAGTAGGTGTGGGCCGTCTCTTTAGATATCTTCAAAGGGCCGTGGAGCCCCAGTTTGCCCCTGTATTTCATAATATGGTAGGATGTGTGGTAGGGTGTGAGTGGTTATCATTCGACATGACATTACGTTCATATCGCGTAAAAATTAAAAAAAAAAATTGACGTCAACCACCTGTGATTACAGAGGTGACCAACTATGTAGATGCCGTGCTATAGGCGTATTGCAGCAAATGGAGACTTGCAAAAATTGCTTTCGTTTTGTTGTTTTTTATTACAGCGCTTCCAAATCTGTTATTTTATGTTAAAAAGACCAAAGTAAATGAATTAGGCCATAGTTTGTCAATATCTTAAGTGGATCGCGAGCCTTGGTGGTGCAAACAGGTGAGATGTGCGCAAGTACTGCGCAGGTGTTGTCGGGACAGATAGGGCCAAAAAAAAGAAAACGCCGATTTCAGCCATCCAGATATCGATTCATAGGTAACTTGACATGCCCGATATCGACAAACTATGGCCTAATTCATTTACTTTGGTTCTTTTTAACATAAAATGCCAAATTTGGAAGCGCTGTAATAAAAAACAACAAAACTGGAGCAATTTTTGCAAATCTCCATTTGTTATAAAACGTGTATAGCACAGCATCTTGTTGGTCATGCGTAACGCACGCAATTGTTAACTTTTACGTGATATACGACGCAGAGGCACCGCGGGTATGTAGAAAGACTATCACTCAACTCAACTTAGGTTGACACACCCTACCATATTATGAAATAAAATGCACCTCGATCTCAAGTGTTTACCCTGGCTTTAATGTAAAATTAAAATATAAATACATATCTTGATATAAAAGTTCTATAATGATACTTAAAAAAATATACATGGTGCCATGAATACGATTTCAAGATGCTATAAAAATTGGACATTTTTTTCAGGGGTTCGGACCCGTCACAAAAATTATCGGGTCCGCGGACCCGGGTCCGGGTCATGAAAAAAAATTGACGGGTCCGCGGAGCCGGGTCCGGACCCTTTAAATTTTTTTTCGGGTCCGCGGAGCCGGGTCCGGACCCGTCAATTTTTTTTCCGGGTCCGGGACCCGGCTCCGGACCCGATCAAAATCTTCATATGGGTCCGGGTCCGGGTCCGGGTCCGAGGTTATTATATAAATTTGTAAAATTAACTATAAAATTAATTTGATTGTGAATCTAAAAAAGAATGCACAATTTTTTTTAGATGGAATAACAAATAAATATTTTTTCAGTATAATATGCTTTATTGATTTTTTGTTTCCACTTAACAAAGTGTTATTCATTTCTGCATAAAAACAGCTTGTCAGTCATATTCTATGCACACAAATCTATAATAGCTAATATCACAAGCTTTTAGTCAGACATAATATTTAAAACAATAGCAATAAAAATACATTAATAGTCAAAATCACAATTTTGATTTACAACACAAGTCATTTTTTTATTTAATGTGTTTGTTCTGATCAACATTATGTCATTTATTTTTTCATTTATAGTCATTTTTTTTCAAAGTCGGGTCCGGGTTTTCGGACCCTTTTTTTTTAAAGTTCGGGTCCGCGGAGCCGGGTCCGGACCCGTCAATTTTTTTTTCGGGTCCGCGGAGCCGGGTCCGGACCCGTCAATTTTTTTCTCGGGTCCGCGGAGCCGGGTCCGGACCCGTTAATTTTTTTTTCGGGTCCGCGGACCCGGCTCCGAAAGACCCGTCCAAAATATAGGGTTTTGGCCGGACCCGGGTCCGGGTCCGGGTCCGGGTCCGGGTCCGAACCCCTGGAGATTTGATTCGAAAAGGAATTGAGTCGACACAAAAAGCGTATTTATTTTCAGTGTGGAATTGATTCGACACGGATTTGATTCGAAAAGGAACTGAATCGACAATATTTTATAAATATATTTAACTAAGGAATTGATTGGACAAGGATTTGATTCGAAAAGGAATTGAATAGACCAAATTTTATAAATATTGTCAAAGTGGAAATGATTAGAAATAAAGAATATATAAAAGTATGCCAACTATTTGAATGGTGAATTATTGGTTGTTGTTTTTTTAAATCATTCAGACATTCATATATGTGCATTGAATATTGCACGCGAACTGTAAATCATTATTACGTACTTTAGAGTCAACCTGTAATTGAAGATAAGCGATAAGCTGATGTTTTTCCTAATACGTCTACAAGGGATGTAAATTAGTTATAATCATTGCACTTTTGTATGCGTTTTATTATTAACTTAACAAAGTAGCAGGTAATGTCACTTTATAAGGTGACCGTATAAAAAGGTTTTAGAATTATATAATATATAAAGATCTGAAAAGTAGCTTTAGTGGTTATTGAGCTGTAAATATATGAAATAATTTTATGTAACATAAGGATCTATGCATTTACGCCTTCATGTTAAAGTCGACGTTCTAACATGGACCGCATTGGAAAATGGCTCAATTTGCTAGTTTTAAAATATTAAACCATATTTTTGAAAGCATTGATCTGGTTAATAAGTTGAATTATAGTATCTCAAATATGTGAGAAAAATAGCAATATTACAAATTAACCGTTTTACTGCCTCAAAAAAAAAAAAAAAATGCTTCATGCTAAGCATTGTTATTTATTACTCCAGAATGGCCTCCAAGCATAATAAATTTGACGTCATGCGCTTACACCCTATATAGTTTAAAAATTGACGAGACGAATGTAGAATAGTATAACTCCTTGATATGTTACTCTTAACTACAGAAATATCTAATAAAATAAAAAGTATATAAAAATACATGCAGCTCATTGCGCAACTTGTAGTCTTGGGCACGATTAACGTATTTTTGATATAAGGATATAACAGTACTGTAACGATATCAGGTTATCGATGCGTTATAGACTAACAGTTCTATAAAACTTAGCAAGTTTTATAGTCAATATCGTCAAGTTTTGACGATATTATCGTCGCCTCCCTAACGATACTTACTGTTCAAAGACTAAGAAAAAATACACACAAAAGTTAGAAAAATGCAAAACAAATACGACAAAATACAACCATTTCTTTAAATAAATCTGAGTGAAGAGAGCAAACAGTGTAGGTACAGTCATGAAGACAGATTTGATATATTTTTTTAATTGAATGAAAACATTGCACTATGATTCATTATGGGAAAAAAAAAGTTTACGACGGGAAGACGAGAGAACGAGCAAAATTTATATGAAACAATTAGAGTACTCTAGAAACAATTTGATGATTTTCATTTATAAATTTAACCATAACTTTAAGTTACACAAAAAATTAATGTTTAAAAAAATAACAATAAATAAATGAAGCATGTAAATCTAAAGATAAAATAGAATTTCCCTTAACAATTAACCTCAGACGTGTAGGAGTTTATTTATTTATTATTATTTATTTTTACATCAATAACTTTTTTTTAAAACTTCAAAATAATTTTGTATTACCTTTATTCAGTTTATTCAATATTATTCAATAGCATGTGCAAGTGTACTAATTTTCAAATCAATTTGTCCATCGGTTATGAGGGCAAAAAAAATAATAATAATAATAATCATAATAAAAAAATGAGCATAATATACGATATCATATATTTCCCATTCTATTTTTTTACACATAACCGATGGACAAACAAATTTGAAATTTGGTACACATAATATTGAAATACAAATATATCCTAAATTCTACCTAATTTTACCTGCTACTTTGTTAAGTTATTAATAAAACGCATACAAAAGTGCAATGATTATAACTAATTTACATCCCTTGTAGACGTATTAGGAAAAACATCAGCTTATCGCTTATCTTCAATTACAGGTTGACTCTAAAGTACGTAATAATGATTTACAGTTCGCGTGCAATATTCAATGCACATATATGAATGTCTGAATGATTTAAAAAAACAACAACCAATAATTCACCATTCAAATAGTTGGCATACTTTTATATATTCTTTATTTCTAATCATTTCCACTTTGACAATATTTATAAAATTTGGTCTATTCAATTCCTTTTCGAATCAAATCCTTGTCCAATCAATTCCTTAGTTAAATATATTTATAAAATATTGTCGATTCAGTTCCTTTTCGAATCAAATCCGTGTCGAATCAATTCCACTTTAAATATGTTGTTTAATTTTTTGTCGATTCAATTCCTTTTCGAATCAAATCCATGTCGAATCAATTCCTTAGTTAAATATATTTATAAAATATTGTCGATTCAGTTCCTTTTCGAATCAAATCCGTGTCGAATCAATTCCACTTTAAATATGTTGTTTAATTTTTTGTCGATTCAATTCCTTTTCGAATCAAATCCATGTCGAATCAATTCCACTTAAAAAATAGTTATAAAATATTGTCGATTCAGTTCCTTTTCGAATCAAATCCCTGTCGAATCAATTCCACACTGAAAATAAATACGCTTTTTGTGTCGACTCAATTCCTTTTCGAATCAAATCTCTGTCGAATCATTTCCACCTTTCAATTCAAAGGAGAGTAATTTTAATTGTATATTAAGTTAGCAGGGTTGCCAAATAATACTCAAAAATTGATACCCCCCACCACTGTCGTCATCTCTACTACACCATCCCCACCACCTTTATTTTGTCGAATCAATTCCATGTCGAATCAATTCCGTTTCGAATCAAATCCGTGGTCCCGTTGTGATCATAATATGTTAATTAATAAAAAAGGCAAAAGTTCTAAACATTGGCTCAATTTTTGTGAATTTTGTGTGTAGTTTATAGAACGAACCTCTGTGTGGTATATTCCTTTAAACAAGTATTAATAAAGAATACGTATCATACGCAAATCTTGAAAACTTACAAGGAAGAAGATGAGAACAAAGGCTGTCTGCTTCATGGTTCAGAAAAACTAGCTATCAAATGATATGTCTATCTCTTTATATGCAAGTACATCTGTATATTATTATCTATATTATTTGACCTTGGACTATACCTAATGACATATATAACACTGAATTGCCAAACAATAGACAAACCTGGATATTATCTTCATATGGGAATTTGTGAAATCGAAAAACAAAGGTACGTATTTTTATTTTAAATAATTCTTTGCTTTTATAAACGCTGTTATTATGTGCGCAATTAATTTTTTTTTAATTTCTTCATTTCAATTATTATTATTGTGAATCCTGTAGCAATTGCTGTTTAGTTATTCAAGAGAGGTGTTGTCTATAAGTTAAATATTGTTTATATTTTAAAGGCACAATATTTTATACCACCAGTCAGCAGTTAGTAAAAGAATTTTTTTTTTTAAAAGTATTTTGGTTTTAAATGGATAATATAACTCTCAAAAATGTAAGAATAGTAGCTTTAATTAATGTACAATACTTTGTTAGTACATTACCCGCACTTTCGGCAAACATTTGATTCGGAAATCTAATGAAATACGGTGACAAAATCAAGGGTCAAGGGGCACGTAAAAATATGCAAAAGAAGGAGAACTACATCACACGCGGACCAATGACCATACTCACCTGAAGTTGCACCCAACGTCGGACGCAAAACGTCGTGCACATAGAAGAACAGCACCCGCCACGGTTATCCCGTTAGAGCCTACGATATATTTAAAAATTTAATCTCCAATATAAGACTTGCATTATTTGTTACGTTTAACATAAAGTGCATGTCTGATAGTCTGATAGCTCCATGTTCTAAGGTGGCTAGTTATACCAAAATATTAAGTTTATGTCAATGAATTTTGAAGTGTAATCCTACAACCAGCCATTTAATGGCACAAATTAACAAATGAAGGAAGAAAGAAAGAAAGAAAGAAAGAAAGAAAGAAAGAAAGAAAGAAAGAAAGAAAGAAAGAAAGAAAGAAAGAAAGAAAGAAAGAAAGAAAGAAAGAAAGAAAGAAAGAAAGAAAGAAAGAAAGAAAGAAAGAAAGAAAGAAAGAAAGCAAGCAAGCAAGCAAGCAAGCAAGCAAGCAAGCAAGCAAGCAAGCAAGCAAGCAAGCAAGCAAGCAAGCAAGCAAGCAAGAAAGAAAGAAAGAAAGAAAGAAAGAAAGAAAGAAAGAAAGAAAGAAAGAAAGAAAGAAAGAAAGAAAGAAAGAAAGAAAGAAAGAATGAAAGAAAGAAAGAAAGAAAGAAAGAAAGAAAGAAAGAAAGAAAGAAAGAAAGAAAGAAAGAAAGAAAGAAAGAAATTACCATTTAAAAAATGCAATTATAATAATAATTTCAAAATTAAAAAAAATAAATAAATACCAAAAAATTAAACCAAATAATCAAAGCACCTTGTGTAAAGTTTCAGTTGGTAATTTGTAGCAGGTGAGATGGCAGGTTGTTTTTTTTTTTTTTTTTTTTTTTTTGCACCACACAAATCATTTACATAAAATAATTTAAAATATATTATATTATTTTTGAATAGAAACTTAAGAAACAGTATCGTAATAGTATTGCTGTTTGTTAAGCCCTGTTTTAAATGTCTAAAATGACGATTTTCCATGCTTGTTCAAATGCATATTATGCATGTTTCAATGCAATATAGCAGGGTTTACGAACAACACTATATTGTTTATACTGTAAAATTACACCTCCGACTGAATAAGTTGGGCCTTTTTTAATACATATAGACCACATGAAAATACACGTTCTTTTAATAACCACAAAATGTGATCTAGAAAACTGATGATTATAAATGTATTTAGTACTATAAAGTATATTTAGATGTTCACACAGGATTGCGCTAATAAAACTGACAAAATCGCTTCTGACGTCATAAATAGTAAATTAGGACAATTTTATAATATTAAAATTTTCTGATCATTATACTTACGCGCTACAGCTGGAATTTGAGACAAATAATAAAATGTAAATTTTAAATCATGCAATCAATCAATTTATATCTATCTATCTATCTATCTATCTATCTATCTATCTATCTATCTATCTATCTATCTATCTATCTATCTATCTATCTATCTATCTATCTATCTATCTATCTATCTATCTATCTATCTATCTATCTATCTATCTATCTATCTATCTATCTATCTATCTATCTATCTATCTATCTATCTATCTATCTATCTATCTATCTATCTATCTATCTATCTATCTATCTATCTATCTATCTATCTATCTATCTATCTATCTATCTATCTATCTATCTATCTATCTATCTATCTATCTATCTATCTATCTATCTATCTATCTATCTATCTATCTATCTATCTATCTATCTATCAATGTTTATGTTTTCAATAGGTTTAGAAATAAAGTAACAAAAACGGTTATTATTCATTAAGAAATATAATAACGGTTTAAATTAAGGATATTCACAAATGTAGCCACTTGAGTATAGGACAGGATGATAATCCGCCCATTCTCTGGAATACCAGTCTAACCCGATCACAATGTAAGAGTCGTTAGGGGCTCCACACTCATCAGGCTGTTGATGGTACCAAAATGTGTAATTCAAAGCCTCTCCTGTACCGCTCCATTCAAATTCACCAAAACCAATACATGCTCCGTCAGTCCAAAATGTGGCCCAGTCATTATTTTCTGTAATAATTTATAATTATATCTTACACGACACACGACCGTAAACTTGTTATCTCTACTGTGGCTTAGTGAACGTCTTGCTACAATCAACTTTAAGCATCGTGTCACTTATCTCGATATTCAAGTTTTATTATTATTATTATATATATATATATATATATATATATATATATATATATATATATATATATATATATATATATATATATATATATATATATATATATATATATATATTACATTGCAGATATATGCTCGGCGGCGGAAAGAGTAAATAGTCGTTTTTTCGGAAATCTGGAAAGTGTAGATGCTCGCTTTTGACGCGGAGGCATCATATATATATAAATTATATATAAAATTATATATTTATAATTCATTAGGTTAATAAGTAATGCTTAACTTGCCATCCAGACCAAGTTGCTCACGTATAATCCGATCTTTTTCTGCAGTTTGTAGGGAAACTAGTTTCATCTGTCGACCTGCACAATCTTCTGCAGCAGCGCTGTGAGGCTAAAATAATTAATTAACTTTATATACATAACTCTACAGTAATTAAAAAATAATTACATGTGTCAACCTGCTAATTCTTGCCGTACTCAAAAAATTGGCCAAGTTCTTACCAAGAGCCCGTATCTTAGCAAGCAAAAACTTGGTAATTAAGTTCCTGCCAAGAAACGGATTCTTAGTATTAACTTACCAAGAATTTGTTTCAAAATCTTGACTGAATATCTCTTGGTAAGTTTCTACTAAGAACTTGCTTCAAGCTCTTCATAAAGATTTTTTTGGCAGTTTCTTAGTAAGATTTTACCAAGATCTTAGTTCTTGGTTAGGTCTAATTAAAAGATTGAACTCATCAAGGTTTTAGTTATGATATCATGCCAAGAAAGATTTGTCTTAAAACTCACCAGTGGGGAAGCAGATATGAAGTAGGTTCCGTTGTCTCGCAGAGTAACATACACTCCTGCTGATTCGTCTGCGATGTTAAAATATTACAATTAACAACAAATTGACCTGGCCGCGGCCAAGGGGCGTACCTCTTCAGTGGCAGTATACAATAGGGTGATTAGTAATGTTAATATTATTTCTTTTCGCATACTTGCAAAACTATAGTACAACCTGTTAACAACATAAATGCTCTCAGAAATATTGCAAAGTATTTGTACACTGGCAAAACCAGCCATTTTTCCTATACTGGTCCAGTGTTTACTTATGGCGTCGACTTTAACATGAATGAAACCACCATAAAGCTAGTTTAAGCATTCTAGAGTAAGTAGGGGGTCTAAAAACGTAAGAATACGTTTTTTGTTTTTTTTTTAAGTGGCATAGTTTTGTCATTCTGAGAGCCGCACATAAATGTGTTTAAAATTGATAGAAGTAGAATAATTTTTTTTAAAGGTCAGGAACTAAATGCTTTTCTATTTTACTCGAATAAGAATGTTTTTTCGCTAGTAAGGCAAAGGTCGTATTTAAATATTTCCCAGAATTATTTAATTTAATTTTATGAAGAAAATTTAATTTCACATATTCCTTTTCTTATTTTTTTCTTTTCTTTTCTTTTTTTTCTTTTTTTTTTTTTTTTTCTTTTTTTTTTTTTTTAGTATTATTTTTTAATTTAGTAAATAAATAATATTGCACGACTTCAATTTAGAACTGTTTGTCATTTTTTTGTTTCTCCAATAAAATTTAAAAATATCGCACATAAGAGCTTAACATGCTACACACTGGCCACTTGCAAATACGCTTTTTGTTGCCAAGCTGATCAATTGCTGATCAATTGATCGATTTACCGCGGCCATTCAATATTATACTGTGTGTATATATATATATATATATATATATATATATATATATATATATATATATATATATATATATATATATATATATATCAAAGTATAATATATAAATATTTGAAAATATTTATCTAGCACTATAACACCATCTGAGACGAATCATATAAATGCAAATAAAGTCAAACAGTTAAAAGGGACGACCGTATATATATATACGGTGTATGCATTCATATTAAAGTTGAGGCCAAGTTGGATCACTTAATAGCATTGTTGACAGCAAAATGACTCATTAGGCCAGTTTAAAAATACAGTAAGCAATATTTTTGTGAACATTGATTCGGTTAATAGCTTGAATTTCTATTACGTGAGAATAATAATAATAATAAAAAAATAAGTGATACCCCCCCCCCCCCCCAAAGTTGTTCCTTTGCTAAGCAATGTTTTATATTACTCCAGTATGGCCTCCAAGCGTATTTAATATAACATCATTTGCATATAAGCTACATTCATATATAAAGGTAGTTACCATGAGTCACTGGACTGCTTGCCACGTGCGCTGCCTGAAATGTAATGAACATTTTTTTTATTAAGTAAACGTTTATAACATTTAAGTTAGTAGAGTTGACCGACTGATATCTCACAAACTCGACAGTCGCTCATTATTTAATATTAACACAGAGTAAATAAGAATTGTTGCCTAACAGTTTAGCTACGTCAAACATGTGAAAACACGATCAAATATTTAATTTATTACATTTTAAATATTTCATGCAAATGTGGAAATTCTACTTTTAGCGACAAATTTTAGTCAAATTAAAAACAATTTTTTTTTTTTTTGGAAATAAAAATATGAATAACCTTTTTTTTCGGAACAATATATATATATATATATATATATATATATATATCGAGGGTGCTCCGCTATAATGTCCTAAGTCCATTTGACCTTGAAAAATATTTTTTGCTGCAAATGACCTGAAATGGATAAATCCAAAATTTGGGGTTGATCCGACGATTTTTTATTTTTCAAGGTCAAGTGGACTTAGGACATTATAGCGGAGCACCCTCGATATATATATATATATATATATATATATATATATATATATATATATATATATATTTATATATATATAATGTACAAAGAATAATGGTAAAAAAATTGTTCATCTTCTAACGATATCCAGTCCACGTCGATCACCATCTACGTGAATTCATTCAAAAAACATATTATTATATGTAGTCTATTCCTTTAAACAAGGGTACATATTATAATACATTATACTATTATATACTATTAATAGTATTATGATACATATTATACTCAAATCATGCAAACTTACAAAGCAGAAGAAGAAAACAAAGGCTGCCTGCTTCATGGTTCAAAGAAACTAGCTATCAAAAGCTGAAGACTATCTCTTTATGCAAATACATCTGTATATTATTATCTATAATATCTGACCTTGGACTATACCTAATGACATATTTATCACTTAATTGACAAACAATATATAAAACTAGATGTTATCTTCATATGGGGATTTTTGAAATCTAAATACATTTTTTTAAGTCACCAAGATTACATTGAACTTGCTATACTGAAGCTGCTAACTTGTATACAAATCAATATTGATTGATGCTAGCAGCTTCAGTAGCCAGTTTATTGTCATCAGCTCATCACCAGGATTACATTGAACTGTCTATTACAACTGCTAACTTGTATACAAATCAATATTGATTGATGCTTGCAGCTTCAGTAGCCAGTTTATTGGCATCAGCTCATCACCAGGATTACATTGAACTGTCTATTACAACTGCTAACTTGTATACAAATCAATATTGATTGATGCTAGCAGCTTCAGTAGCCAGTTTATTGTCATCAGCTCATCACCAGGATTACATTGAACTGTCTATTACAACTGCTAACTTGTATACAAATCAATATTGATTGATGCTTGCAGCTTCAGTAGCCAGTTTATTGTCATCAGCTCATCACCAGGATTACATTCAACTGTCTACTGAAGCTGCTAACTTGTATACAAATCAATATTGATTGATGCTAGCAGCTTCAGTAGCCAGTTTATTGGCATCAGCTCATCACCAGGATTACATTCAACTGTCTACTGAAGCTGCTAACTTGTATACAAATCAATATTGATTGATGCTAGCAGCTTCAGTAGCCAGTTTATTGTCATCAGCTCATCACCAGGATTACATTCAACTGTCTATTACAACTGCTAACTTGTATACAAATCAATATTGATTGATGCTAGCAGCTTCAGTAGCCAGTTTATTAAGATATAAGATATAAGATATAAGATTTTATTACGTTCCATGTCTTTACAGAGTAGAACAAGTCGAGTCAAAACACAACATACACATAACAAAATACAAATAATATATAGCAAATTTTGTCCTACTTAAGCTTAATTATATTTGACATTATTAACCAATAAATAATCAGACACACTATAAAACATATTTTCTAATAGGTATTTCTGTACTGATTTCTTAAATAATAAGTATGATTCACATTGCTTAATACAAAGTGGTAATGCATTATATAGTTGGGGAATACAGTATTCAGGACCCTTTTTACTGAGTGACAAACGTTGATTTTCAATGTAATAATTGTCCCCCCCATTACGAGTTTCATATGAGTGGACACTGCGGACTGTTTTAAACCAAGTAGGATATCTTCGTAAAAATTTAACACATTCATAGATATATATACATGGTAATGGTAAAATATTTAATTCTAAAAAATGAGGCTGACATGACATAGGGGGGTAAGTACCAAAAATGGTTCTAATTGCACGCTTTTGCATAACAAATACGTCACTAGAACAAGGTGATTGACCCCTTGTCATCAGCTCATCACCAGGATTACATTGCACTGGCTACTGAAGCTGCTAACTTGTATACAAATCAATATTGATTGATGCTTGCAGTTTCAGTAGCTATATAGTGCAATGTAATCAGTTCTCTCTCTATCAATTCTTTGACCTGTGTGTGTCACATAAACATTAATAACATGATTAATATCAACAGATTTCAGTTTTCAGAAAAAAAGTTTATTTTTTGCAAAAAAAAAAAATAATAATAAAATAAAAAATAAATAAATAAAGTAAATTGAAAGCAAATTACAATTTTAACCTACCAGTTTATTTTTGTTAGGGTATTTGACTTATTTTTTTACGCTTATTTGACATTATTTTGTAACTTTTGTTTCTTTCTTAAAAAAAAAAGAAGTAAAATAAAGTAAATAGTGTAATAATTTGAGGTGAGGTACTATAACCCACGGTAGTCAACGCTTACCATATTATAATATAGTTTTTTTATATATATTATTATTTTTTTAGGTGCAATATAGTATCAACAGTACAGTATAGTTTTAGACGACAAACTCAATTTCATAAATGCGGAATAACCCTTTCACCCCGGTATACCCTGCTATAAAACTTGGCAACTTAGCACGTTGAAAAAAATTACGGGCACAGAAAAAAATATGCCCATTTAACATATTATGAAAATTACACATTTTCACGTATTTTACATATTTCGTGCACAAAACAACAACAACAACAACAACTTTATTTTGAATATTAAGGGTCAAAAGAGTCAGCGTAAAAAATAATCTCTGGTTCTCAAAACCACTACTATGATACAGAGTATAAGTGTATTAAATTTCATTACCATGGTATGAAATGTACAACTTAACAATATTTGCAATTTATATCTCGCATTGACATAAGGACTATTATTGGAGTCCATGGCGGCAGGTTCAATGTCACGTGTTTTTTTTTTTCCTATTGTCGTCTATAAAGCCTAACTAGCATTTTTAATTAATAATATGACAAATACACAGTTCTGTATTGACTTATAATCGTTTACACATTTTCATTGGCAATGCCATACGAAAAATATTAAAAAAATATTAGAGCTCTAAATTTAAACTATATAGTTTGAGCTCCCGCCCGGGTGCTAGTTTATTTTTTATTTATTTATTTTTATATATATATATATATTTTTTTAAATGGTCAAGCCGGGTTTTGAGCTTTTAGCTCGAAAACAAGCTATTTCGAGTTGAGCTCGTGAATGACTCGTAAAAAAACGAGATTTTGAAAATAAATCAAGCTATTGAACAATTTTTGAAGAAAGCGCATAGAAGAAAAAGTTTGTAATTTTTGTTTAAAACGGTGTTTTTAATATTCTATCATGCCAAATAAGCTGTTTAAAATATTATAAAAATGGTTATATTTTATTTATAATTTTTATTCTTCAAAAACATTTTTTTCGTAATAAAAATCAAGTTTTTTTCTTCTTAGGCTCGAAAGCTCATTTTTAAACTTAGGCTCAAATATCGAGCTTTGGCTTGTTTTTTTGCGTTTAAGCTCGATTTCAAGCTAAGCCCGGGTCTCAAGTCAAACCGGGCTAAACATATTTCGAGTTTTTTACAGCTCTAAAAAATAAGCAAAATTTTACAATAATTAAGGTTAATTAGTCACCATTTTGTAAATTAATTAACAAGAGCAATGCAAATTTTTACAAGTGTAGTTCTTTGCATTTCCTTTGATTTATGTCGCTACACATTTTTGTGTGAACATGACCATTGTTGCACAAAAAATAAAAACTCTTCTCCAGATCAAAGATCACTTAGGGTGAACCCATCGGTCCAATCTTTGGGTTCCTCTAAATGTATGACGAGGATCATGTAATTTACCAACCCTGCCAATTTGGTGCTTTATTATACAGATTCAGCTACATGAGCGCCTTGAAGTATATAGGCAACTTGTTGAGCGTAGCTGTTGAGCGGGTGGCAAACCAACAGGCGGCGTACAAATTTTATATATAATATTTCTGGTAAGTATTTTTTATTATTATTAATTTTTTATTATAAATTTTATCGTTTAATTGTTGAAAGATTCAAAGTATTCGGAGTAGAAGTGGCAAAAGATTTTATGCTATCAATATTTAATTGCAGAAACACGTCTAATTGAGTAAACTTTAAAATTAATGGTAGGTAATAATTTGGATTTTATCTTGTAAAACGGCACAGGCACAACAGAGTATTTTAACTTTAAGCATGTGTAAATTGTTAACAAACCGTTCCATTAAAAATGCTAACTAAAAAAAATAATTAAAATACAACTATAATTTAAAAATTATAAATATCTTTATAACTTAAAAAAAAAAAAAAAAATGTTCCGTTCACTTGTGACATCTGATGGCAAATGTTCAAACTATAAGTGATGCTGAAATAATATCAAATATTTGAGGCGGCTTACAATACTTCTCTAAAGCTCAATTCTTAAACATAGCACTTGAACGATAACATTGATACGAAATATAATTACTATAATGTGGCGTGGCTTGGGTGTGCATTGTCCTTGCGTGTGTAATCACAGTTAGACCTATAGACAATACTTTTGCTCTCCAAAATATTAATAATTATTTTAAATTGGCAAAATTTGTAATTTTTTCAACGCAACTAATGGTATATTTAGTGCTCATATATGAAGTTTACTTTTATGTGTATGCAAACACGATATATTGAGTTAAATTTGTATTGACTGATTTTGTTATTGTTTTAATTTATCTTGCAAAGTAGTTTTTTAAGTCATTTCAAATGCATAAGTTCTGAAATTTAACAGAGCTTTTAAAATATTTGTAAATAAAACCTTTTCTCAAATGAACAAAAATATATAATAAAAAATATGCAATAAATAATGCAGTATCATTTGCTTCTTAAAAAACACAAACATAAATTTTTCTGTCTGGCATGCTGCTTGCAAGCTAGGTTGGAACATGTTATATAAAGAAAAATTTAGGCTTTTGAATCAGGAAGCAATAAACAAATTTACAACTTAATATTTTTAATAAATAGATAATTCAATCAAGAAATTAATCATAATAAATGAATAGATAAATGAATGTATACTATAATGTATGTAAATCAATACTATAATAATATAATATATAATATAACTATATAATATAATAAATTAATAATAAATAAACGACAAATACGTTAAAAAAAAGCAAACGAGCACTCAATTTATTTAAATTATAAAAAGTAAAGTCTTCAATTAAGTATAATAAAATATTAAAACCCAGCACTTGAAATTTGAATTTTAAAACAGACTCACTAATGCTGTTCGTAAACCCTGTTCTCTTGCACCAAAAAATGCGCATTCCATTTGAATAACCATAGCCGATCGTCATTTTTGGTGCAGAGAACAGGGTTTACGAACAGCATTTTTTATACTGTTAGGGTCACAGCCAGAACTGATTGTGAATGAATGAATGAATGAATGAATGAATGAATGAATGAATGAATGAATGAATGAATGAATGAATGAATGAATGAATGAATGAATGAATGTATGAATGAATGAATGAATGAATGAACGAATGAATGAATGAATGAATGAATGTATGAATGAATGAATGAATGAATGAATGAATGAATGAATGAATGAATGAATGAATGAATGAATGAATGAATGAATGAATGAATGAATGAATGAATGAATGAATGAATGAATGAATGAATGAATGAATGAATGAATGAATGAATGAATGAATGAATGAATGAATGAATGAATGAATGAATGAATGAGATGAAATTTTTTAACACACCATTACAAATATATTATCTAGACCTCCATAGAACCGATAAAAAAAATAGGTGTGTAAATGACTTCGTTTTTTAAAAGCTTCTAATGGTGCAAAAATCATTTCAATTTGATGTTTTTTTTTTAAATAATTGCATTGTGGAAGTACAATTTTAAATTTATTTTACAATTTAATTCCCCTCGATGCTGTAAATATTTAGTTTAGCTTCAAGTCCAGTATTTTCTCAATATTTTCTATTATAGCTTTTTCTGTAAAGTAAAGTGAATCTCAATTCTCAATAACAGTGATTGGCTGACCAACAAAATACGACACATTCATTGGTTGTTCTAGTTTTTTGAGCAAACAAAATTGAGTCGCAAGAAGAGCATGGAACTTTTTTTGTGTGAAGTTTCTTTCATTCTTATCAAGTTCAAAATTCTAAACGAAGAAATAACATTATAACAATGATCGACCATATGTATAAAAAGTAAACAGGTAATGACGTCATATCCAGCTGTCTATAACAAAGGAACATTTTCAAAGCCGGTTCAATTTTTGTGTGTAGTTTACAGAACGAGCTTATGTGTCACTGCTATTATACTGTATAATTTATAATATGTTATAATAATATTATCATATCAATATACACAGCTATATTGGCAAGAAAGTGTATGAAGGTCATTTTAATAAACTCACAAAACAGCGGATGTTAGCTCGTTTTATAAACTACACACAAATATTGAGCCAGCTTCGAAAATGTTCTTTTGTTAAAAACAGATGTATATACGTGGTTACCTGTTTACTACGTTTATACATATGGTCGATCATTGTTATTTCTTCATTTAGAACTTTGAACTTGATAAAAATGAAAGAAACTCACAAAAAAAATTTCCATGCTCTTCTTGCGACTCACTTTTATCGGCTCAAAAAACAAGATCAACCAATGAGCGTGTCTTATTTTGTTGGTCAGCCAAGCATTGTTATTGATATTCACTTTACTTTACAGAACAAGCTAGAATATAAAATATTATCACGTCTGACATCAGAGTATGTAATTTTATTTAGCTGAATAACAAAAAAATACTGGCTATACAATCATGCAGCTTATATTTAATACTCTATAATGTAATGTTGAGACGTTATATAATTGTTTTAAATGTCATTACTCGTGATTGATAGTTATTGTCAAGCTTCAATTGTTTTCATCTTAACATAAATACATTTGACGTTTATTTTTAATTAAAAAAATAACAATATAAAAAAAAGTAAATAGAGTTGCAATTAAAAAAATGAAATTGATCAAATGGCTCAAGCGTTGTGGTAACAAAAGAAAGTTATATTAATTAATATTTTAATGTCATATAATTGAATTAGTCATCATGTAAAGATAATAGAAAACAAAATGTATTTTATTAATGTACAAAAATAAATTATAATACTGTAAGAAGTAAGAAACTAAAAAAATAAAACACAAATTAAGAAGAAAATAAATTGACATAATTGCTGTTTGCAATGTGAGTGACATGTTTATTTTATAACAACATGGATGTATAAATTATTTGTCATTCAATGTCATTTGATTTATACAAAAAAGTTATAACGTTCGAAGTCCAGTGGCGTTCGACCAGTAGCCCGAGGACCATATACTGCATGTTGTAGTTTATATTTAACATTCCTTTTTTAACATAATAATTATTTATCTAAATAAATATTAATTAGTGGATTAATTACGAAATATTTGCAAGAGATTATAAAGTCAAATTAAAGGTCATGAACTTGAGATAAAATAGTTTATAGTTTTATATTTAATATAAATTATGATCTTTGACACTAAAATTAGATTGCAATAAACAAGACAGCACAGATGTAAATTTGTGCAGTTTAAACATCATAAACCATACTTATAAAGACGAAAAATATGTGTATATTAGGTCCCTTTTTTATACTATAATATATAAAATGGATTGTTGTTTTTATCTTGTTTTTCTCGTTGAACTGTTTATTGTCTTGTGTTGATATTTATAAACAACAATTTGTGTATTTTGATGTTGTCAATCATGTGTGACAAGACCAAGACTTGATGTAAAAATTTGTTACTCTCAACTGCCTGGCTCAACAAATAAATCTCACAACTTTTACTTCTAACATGGACATAAATAACTACGTAATAATTATGCTACCTCCCCGAATAAAAAATATTCGTTTCTATATGAATTCTGTTTTAAAAAATAAATATTCATTTAGAAACGCTTCTAAATAATTTTTTTTTGTTTCAATAAAAAATCTTTTAGAACTGTTTTTATTTTTATTTAATTTTATGTTTTTGGAACTCTTCTAAAACTTCATTCCCACGGTAATTATATTTACACCCCGTGATGCATTTTATTTGAGTTATTTTTAAATAAAATAAAAAAAGTTCTTTTTGAGTTCCTTGCTTATTATATTTTATTTATTATTATTTTGATACATCCACTCCCTGCCTTCTATATATAATATAGTCCAAAATATTTAAGCTCGTGTAGCTCGTGCTCGTGCTACATTTCCAGCGGATCGGATCTGATCTTAGAATCATCTTTCGATTTCCTGTCGTTTGGCGCTAATTTGGAGGCTCTATCTTTCATAGTTTCCGAAAAAATAGTACTTTTTGGACCAGATTTCAGGTTAAAGGGGTGAAGGAGGCGGAATATTAAAATTCTGACGAGTTCATACAGGTAGATCTCGACGAGATATAATCGTGTCCAAAATATGAAACTGATCGTTTAAAAATTGGAGGAGTGGCAGCTCCGAAACCATTTCAGAGAGTCAATTTTTTCTTATCACTTAAGTGTTTTTTGTCCGATTTGAATAAAATTAAATATGTATTACTCCCTTAACACGGCAAAGAATTGCTACCTAAAAAAATATTGAAACGTTTTCTGTTCCTTCATAAATAGCAAATAAACGGCAAACTAAAATTTTAAGAGGATTTTTTTTATTGCATACGGCCTGGAATAAATTTATGTTAAAGCGCGTCAAAAAATTTAAAAAATTGTTTTAATTAATTGACGAAATTAATTATCAATCAATTGTTAAAATTTTGCGCATTTTTATTAAAAAAATTAAATGAATAGAATGTATTTAGAAATCATTTTTTAAAAATAATTTAGTGGAACTCTTTTGGAATGCATTTTATTTAAAAAGAACTCAAAAAGAATTGTTAGAAAATTTCCCAAATATAATAAAAAAAATAAGAACTCTTATAGAATTCATCGTGATTTATAGACCCCATTTTCAAAATAAAAAAGAACTAAAAAAGAACTGTGTTGAAAATTATTATTTATTATTATTTTTAAAAATTCAATTAGAATCGTTTTCCAAATAAAAAATTCATATTTAGAACTGTGAGCAAAATAAATAAAAAAGAAAAAAAAAACTTATGGAATTCATTATAAAAATAGACTTTATTTAGAACTGTGTCATTGTATTTATTTTTATTTTTTAAATTCTAGAGAATTTGTATAGAACTGTAAAATATAAAAAGAAATTAAATAGAACGGTGCTGAAAAATCCTATTTATAATGTTAGAACTGTTTAGAACTGCTTTTTTATTAAAAACAATGTAAAAGAATTCAAATTTATTCAAGAAAACCTTAAAGAATTCATTTAAAATTTATATAGAACATTATCAGCATAATTATTTTAATACAGCATAATCTATGCTATAGAACAATTGTACTCATATTTATGAGCCGCCATTATAGTGGTCAGAAATACACAGGACAGCATAGGAAAACGTTTTTTTTATTATTTTTTTTTTATTATTATTATTTTTTTTTTTTGAAGCAAACTAAGCTTCAATCCTCAATCTATGCCTTTATTTTTAGGTTCTTATCAGCTAGAAGACAACAGAGCTCACAGTTGAAGTAAACTATTTTATTATGCGACAAATGAGGGGGAAAAATTCCCCTATGCTGAGCAATGCATTAGACATCACAAACATGGCGACAAAGCGCAAGAATGTGCAATGGGCTTATAAACTTCTTAATAACTATACTAGAAAATATTATGGTTTACAGCATAATCATTTATATTGCTATAACAAAGCAAAGTTTATGCTATGACATAAATGCAGCATAAATTACGTAAGTTATGGTTTTCTAGTAGTTTCAATATTAAAACTATTGATACATTAATTAAAAAAAAAAATGTTATTTTCTCTTTATTTTGAAAGATTGGCAAATTATTCTGAAAAAAAATTATATTAATAATACTAATAAAAAACAAAGTTAAATATATATATATATATAGGGTGTATGCATTCATGTTTAAGTCAACGCCATGAAAGATAACTTAATAGCATGGCTGGCATAGGAAAATATTCATTTTGCTAGTTTAAAAACACTATGAAATATATTTTAGATCATTGATGCTGTAAATATGTTGAATTAGTATCTCAAATATGTTAGAAAAATAACAAATAAAAAATTGACCGATTTCCCAAAGAAAATGGGCTTAAATGAAGTTTGTCCTATGCTATGAGCAAAGTTATGTGCTACTTCAGTATGGCCTCGAAGCGCATTAAATATGACGTCATCCGCATACACCCTATAAGAAAAATGTTCTCTAATTATTAATATAAAACGACAAGCTTTTTCTTTAAGTGTGAACCAACTATTAAGGCGTTGACTTGGTGGCATATATTATGTAGTGTGTGTTCATGATAACAAAAAAAAAAAAAAAAAAAAAGTTTAATAGATAAGAAAAATGTTCTATAATCAATAAGATATAACGACGATTTTTTCTTTATGTGTGAACGTGTGAGCAAACCAAAAACGCGTTGCTTTGGTTGGATATATTATATATTGTGTGTTAAGGGAGTAGAGTACCGACTTTATATTTTGAAAACTAGAAAGGTTTTGGGTCTAAATTTGTTGTCATTGTGTAGCTAAAGGTTACACCTAGATGTGATAAAAATTTCACGATGTTTGACCGTCTCGAAAAAAAGAAAAAAATTATTAAAATTAACATTGGGCCTTATTCGCTTAAAATTTCAAAAAAATATATATAAAATTAATTTGCACGGTGACCCCCCAAATTTTTTATATATTTGAAATGGTCTCAAGCTGAAGTATCATTGTGCAAAATTTCAGATTTTTTGGACGAGAAAAGTTTGAGTCTAATAGCCGACGTCGGTCCCTACTACCTTAAAAAAAAAAAAAAAAAAAAAAAAAAAAAAAAAAAAAAAAAAAAACTGACTTAAAATTATATTAGGATCATAATAAAATAATCGTAGAAAAAATAAACTAACCTGTGTTAAAATACTGTTGTCATATATATATTTATTTATTTTTATAATCTACTTTTAAGACCTAAGATGTCGAAACACTGATATATATTACATCTTATAAAAAAAAGTTAAGTCAAAGTTAAACATAGTGATCATATAATGACCTCAAAAACGAGGATGTATACGTCAAACGGTTGATCACGTGACTTGAATAAAAGAGTGGGGGTTTGAGAAACCTATCACGTGCGTACACGAGGGAGAGAGATTTTTGCAGTTGATAATTTAAGTATAAAAAGAACACTTTGACAGTATATCCTTTCATTACACCTACACTTGCCTAGAAGACGAAACAACTTTTGACGTGACACTTCTGCAAAACATAACTTTGGTAAGTAAGATAACTTTGATAAGATTATTACTAAATATTTTCTAACGTAAAATTTTCAATATATATATATATCGAGTAATTTAATTAGAATTGGAAGTCCTAGCTATTCTCTGGCACATGACAATTTAAATTGAAATATTGAAATATAATAAGAAATAATATTACTAATATTGTATAATAATTTCAAGAAAATGTTACAATAAAATTTTAGTAAATTACTTTAATTAAAGCTATACTGGTAATTTCTATACAGTAAATTGAAAGCGTTTGGAATTAATTTAAATATTATTTTGAAAGATAAACTAGTTCAAAATTATAAAATATTGCTCATTTAAAAACATCTTTCGACTTTAATGCAAAATGTACTATAGACCCCTTGCACATCCTTGCGCTTTGTTGCCATGTTTGTGGTGCCTTGTATTGTCCAGCAGAGAGGAAACATCATTTCTCCTAATTTTTCACATAAAAAGAGTTTATTTCAACTGAAAGAATTTTTTTCATATTCTTCGAGCTTATTAGGAGCTAGAAATAAGGCTTTGATTGAGGTTTGAAGCTTTTCTGCTATTAAAAAAATAAAAATGGAGTTTTTTCTATGCTGGCTTATGTATTCCTGACCAACAAAATGGCAGCTCTTAGTGCAACCGGTCTATAGGTAGTAAACTTGAGGTTTCTCTGATGTACTAATAAGGCTTTACACAGTTTAATTTTTATATTTAGAACCACATTATAATTTCGTTTAACTATTTTTAAAGAATTTTTATTGGTAGTATTTATATTTAATTTTATATAATATATTTATTTTATTTACTTTTTATATATATTTTTTTCTTTCAAATGATAACCTGAATATTGCTGTAAAAAGAAAATGTATTGAAAATTGCTTTAACTAAATTAAAAATATTATAAAAAAAAATTTAACGCTTGATTTAAATTTTTACTTTACTTACAAAGTTAACTCATGAACTCTTTAAAAAATAGCTATTTTTGTACCATAGTATAAAAATAATATTAAAGTTTGCTTGCGATGTTATTTTAAAGCAGATATGCTCAGTAAGCTGACTCATATACATGGATGTTCTTGTCTCTGCCAGTTACATATTAAAATTTTATTTTACACGGAGAAATAAATATATTAGCTTGCTTGCGAAAGAAATATTTTTTTATATAATATAGTTTTGATATAATAATTTATTTTAATTAATATAATTAAATATCTACTTGATTTAAACAATATTGATTATTACGCATTTATTGTTCTTCTTACGTATTTTTTAATGGATTTGGCTAAATGATTCTTCATGTTGTTAAAAGGCAAAATTATTTTGTTTCTATATATTCAAGATTACGATGTGGATAAATTTATAAATAACAAAATAGAGACGTAATTCTAACATTTGATATAAAAATACTTCAAGTTGAAATTTGATACTAATTCTAATAATAATAATAAATGGTTTTTATTACGAGGCCAAAAAGGGTACATACCCACTTACATGGTCCTCTGACTTTCTTTAAACATAATTAGATATTATCGTCAGAGTATTTAATTTTAACAATAAAAACAAAATACAAAAACATATATAATATTATTTCACTAGAGTAATAAAACATAATAAAGAGCATTTATAAATTTCTTATTTACTTATTCTGATACAATAATTATGATAAACAAATTTTTACTGACACGTATTTTATGTTATGAAATGAAAATAATAAAAATATCTTTTACAAACTCAAAACGCATATTTAGATAATTATTCTAACGTTTTGATATTTATTTTTTCTTTTATATAGATTTAATATATATCAATTTAAACAACTAATGTATGTAACAATCGCAATTATGAAATTGTTTTGCTAAAATTTATATTCGGAAGTTTTATTAAATATTGAAATAAAATCTAACGATCATCAAAATCAATAAATAGTTTCAAGCCATATTGTTGTAAAAGATATTAATGCTGTTTTAATAGTAAAATTAGCTTTTTAATTACGAAAAAAATACATCATAAAATATATAAAATTATATATTCATCTTTATATAGTCTCCAAAATCATACAATCGATCAATCGATCGATCGATCGATCGATCAATCAATCAATCAATCAATCAATCAATCAATCAATCAACATATTCATCATAGTTATTTTTAAATATTTACTAATTTAAATAATATTGTAAAACTTTGTTTTTACATGTTAAACCTTTTTTTTTTTCTTTTTTTTTTTTATAACTTATCCATATAATCTTGTCAGTTGAAGCAATGAAAATTTTATAACGAGATGACACAAGCGAGCTATTAAAACAAGTAGGTCATGTTCGAGAGATAAAAATATTAATTAATGTTTTAAAATTTCTTATCAAGAAATTTGACACTACAGAAGAAAAAAAAACATTAAAGCTGACTTAAAATATTTGGTCGCAGTAAAAAATTCACATCTATTTCTTTATTTGCATTTTTTATATATTAATAAATATTTTTAATCACAAAACACATTATATAAAAACAAATTTTTAGAAGTAAAATTGACAACTTAAATTGAATGAAATTGTTTTATTTTTCAATTAGTATATGAAAATAAGATATTAGTAATATTATTTTTTTTAAATATATTTAAATAATGTTTGTAACGTCACCAAAATTAAAGCACCAATCTAAACTTTTAAACGTAATTGGTTTTTAATAAGGAATAATAATAATAATAATAAAAATATATAAAAAAGGACCTTAAGTTTTTGTAAATTTCAATATTACATAATGATAACCTAAAATTATTTGATGATTTTACAACTGAAATAAATTTAAAAATATTTCTATATTGTAAGTTAAACGAAGAAGTCAAAAATGCTGACAGTCAGACACATCCTTATGTCATCAAAACATGAAATTTTTTTTTTATCTTTCAGTGCAAATATAGTAAATATGATATAGCAATATGATATAGATAGCAATATACAGATAAACATTTATATATATATATATATATATATATATATATATATATATATATATATATATATATATATATATATATATATATATATATATATATATATATATATATATATATATATATATATATATATATATATATATATATATATATATATATATATATATATATATATATATATATATATATATATATATATATATATATATATATATATATATATATATATATATATATATATATATATATATATATATATATATATATATATATATATCAGTGGCGGCGCTGAGGTTGTGCTAGTGGGGGTACTGCGTAAGAAGGAGATATGCAACATATATAGGGGGTTTCGGGGGGCCGTGCCCCCCGACCTGCGCCGCAGGCGAAAATTTTTCAGATTTAGACCTTTAAAAACTCATAATTTTTCCACCGAAAAAACTTTTTTTTTTCTTTTAGTGATACTAATGGATAATGGCCACAGTGGTCAATGCTTTTTAGCAAAGATAACCATGGTCAGCACCTCGGTTAGTAAGATTGCATTCATATAAAAGTTGACGCCATATGTAAGCACTGAACATGGGCCGGTGTAGAAAAGTGACACATTTTGCCAGTTTAAAATAGTAAAAACACGAGTAATATGTTTGAGGCACTTATTATGCAGTTAATATACTTAAATTAGGTTTTCAAATATGCAAAAAAAATAATAAAAATATTAAAAAAAAAAAAAAAAACTATTTGTCCAAAGAAAATCTCAAAAAAATAAATAATAATAATAAATAATAATTAATGATATTCGTTGCTCTAGTATGGCGTCGAAGCGCATTCAGGTGCATACACATCCTACAAATTTTATTCTCAAAAATCAAGCGCCCCGTAATGAGCATCAACTTATGTGCGCCGGAATGAGCATAGTTCATATGTCATACACACTAGATGCATAGGGGTGGGAGTAGAGCTGCAAGTAAATGCAGTTCTCTCGCTCATCTCTATCTCGCATAGATATTTTAAGGGAAAGTAGGGGAAGCAGAAAAATGTGAGATTTTTTTCTCAAATAGCCGTATAGTCGCAATGTTAAAGCCAAGAACTGCAAAGGTTTGCTGTACCTAGAAGCAAGTGAGGGGTGGATGTAGAAAGTGGGAAGGATTTTAAACTGCTTATTTACGCGAGGCTGTAACTTATTGTAATATAGTCATAATAAAATAATAGTTTTTTTTTTTTTTTTTTTTAATATTAAATTTTTGAAAAATTTTTCTTGAAATTTTTGGGGGTACTGCAGTTCTGCAGTACCACGCTATAGCCGCCACTGATATATATATATATATATATATATATATATTTCATATAATATAGGCCTATATATGATATGTTGTAGCAAAATGATATTCCTACATAGAAGCACAGCAATTATTGCTTTCAAAGATTACTCTGCATCAAAATGTATATTAGTGTATTATAAAGCAAGTGGTGTAGTTAGCCAATAGGTAGCATCAGGTATGAAACGTCATGCAAGATGAATTAAAACAAGAAGGAAAATTTCAATCGACTGAAATTAATAATAGGTAATAATGTATTGTACAGCTCTGGCCAAAAGCTTGAGAATGATTTGTATAGGCAACCCGCAACCACACTATGTTATCTTTATGAGAATACGCAGCGGACGCCGCTGCCCCGTTCTTAAACTTTTGGCCAAAACTGTACCTCGAGATCACATGGGTCTGTTGACTTGACATTCACATTGTATGACGTATGTCAAAATTTGAAGTTTTACGAAGGAAACCGAGTTCTGACGAAAGTAAATGGGTGAACTATACCACCTTCTAATACACATTGCTCTGCATTTCTTTTCCCTTTTTTTTTTAGGTAGTACAAAAACTGGACAATCAATAATAAATTTAGGATAATTTTTCTCAAAATTTGTAAATTATTACAAAATTTGTTGCTATATTATTATATAAAATAATTGAAAACTACATGGCATTAATCTTACGTCTATAATTCATTATGAAATAATGAATATTTTTGTCATCAATATAATGCAAAAATAAAAAGGTAGTTTTAAATAAATTTGGCACATAATACTTTTTTTCTTTCTTAGTACAGATAATGGATAATAAAAAGAATTAATATGATCAAAAAATAAATAAATAAGTAAATAAATAAATAGATAAATAAATAAATAAATGAATAAATAAATAAATAAATAAATAAATAAATAAATAAATAAATAAATAAATAAATAAATAAATAAATAAATAAATAAATAAATACAAAATACAAAATAATGAGTAAAAATATATAATATTGAAAATATAAAATGTAAATTAAATGTATATTTAATATTTATTTTCAAATTTACAGAAATATTCTTCAAGATGACCATCCTTGTTTTGCTGCTGATGTAGTAGAAACTTCAGGACATTACAGCTGAGGTAAGATTTCAACTTTTGTGTTTGTCATTTTGTTCATATAAAAAACATAACTTTGAGGCTATACTGTAGTTTGCCAAGTTTTAGTAATCTGTTGATTATTTGATTTAACGTAATTTGTCAATTATGTTTACAAATCGATCTAATATGCTATACAATGAAAATATAAAGTAATAGAGGCTAGTAGTATATAAAACTGTTAAAGACATAGAACATCCTGAACAAAATACTCGTCTATTGACAGATAATATTTTAACTTACCTGAAAATCAACGTACAACAGTCATTGATTTTTAGTTTATTTTGTATTTATTAAATGGTGCATGCGGAGAATGACGTCACTGCTTGCCTGGTCCACGTGCGAGTAGAACAAGTGAGCTGTGACGTCAAAGTCCGTATGCACCATTTTGATAATCAAAACTAAATTAGAAGTTAATGATTCCAGTCTAATCAATATTTATTTTCATTTATGTTAGGATATTAGCTAAGTTTTTTTTTGTTTAACGTATATAGGGTGCATGCATTCATGTCAAAGTCGACGCCATGTTGGATAACTCATCAAAATTGGTAATATAAGACAAAAAAATAATTTTGCAAGTTTAAAAATACTATGCAATATTTTTGAGAGCATTGATGCTGTAAATATGTTGAATTTTAGTATCTTTAGTATGTGAGAAAATACCAAAAACAAAAAATACCCCGATTTTCCAAAGAAAATTAGCTTCAATAAAGTTTGTCCTATGCTGAGCAATGTTATTCACTACTCCAGTTTGGCCTCCAAGCGCAATAAATATGACGTCATCCGCATACACCCTAAAGAACTTTAAATTATATTTTACATAATGATAGATGCCATGACGTAATCAGAGTGATATTACCCAGCTGTTTTTTAACTCATTCTGACGCGTTCTAAAGAATTGTACTATTACTTAATAATGTAGATGACTCATTATTAAAACTGTTAAAAAAACTGCGGAGAAAGGCTTCATTTAAAAGCTGCTTTTTATCTTCTTTTTTTTCTGCAAATATTTCTCAAATTTACTTAATTTTTAAAGGTGGCGTGTAATTTTAAGTTCCACTTGTAATGTACAATCAAACCAATTTGCATTAAAAACCAAGAGAGAAAATGGTTATTAAAACAAATTATCAATATTTTTTCAAGGTCTGTTAATTGGTTTATGAAACGTTTATAATGTCGTGATGAATTTTACAAGGATTGTTAAGTAATAAGTGTTACCTGTGGAACTTCTTGCGCCTTTTTTTTTTTACTATCAAAAAAATAAAAATAAACTAAAAAAGAAGTTACTTTGTTATTAAATATTTATAAATATTTAATACATTCAAGTAGATAAAATACAAGAATATAAATAAATACTAAACTTTGTAGGTATCAAAGTCGTGATATTTCATCGTCAGTTAGGTATAGTTTTCACAACACCACCCAGCCTCGCTAATAGATACTAAAAAATAAAATTATGTTTCACAAGCAAAACTAAAAAATAATAAAATAAGTGTTAATATTCTCTCTCTCTCTCTCTCTCTCTCTCTCTCTCTCTCTCTCTCTCTCTCTCTCTCTCTCTCTCTCTCTCTCTCTCTCTCTCTCTCTCTCTCTCGAACAGTATCACTATATAAGTATAATTATATATAGGAGCGCAAGATGAAAGAAATGCAAAATGTTCGACAGTGTTAAAGCTAGAAAAAATCATGTTGTTTTTATTAGCTAAATAAGGTCATATTAATGTGCATAAGTCAATTATGCAAAAGAAAAAATTTGCAAACTTTTTTTGGCGCAGATTTTTGTCTCTTTAGTTTTTAGTTTTTCTTTCGATAGCGGGAAATGGTTGTCGGCACCATAGCAAAAACAAAGGATTTTCAACTTTTCAGCATCATAACAGGAAAACTATTGGGCATCACATAGTGACACTTAACCAAAATATAGACTAGTTATCTGATAATAAACTGGCAAAGTGGACACGATAGATTTTGAAAACAAATGCACTAATTAACGTATTTATAAAATGTCTTTAATTTAAGTAAATCTCCCACTTCTTCTAACATTACCAACTGGGGTGAGAGATGAAGTGAAGGGTGGGAGAAATGAGAAGATAAATTACTTAAATGAGCACACATGTGTGACCGCGCCACGGTCTTGTGTCTTCCGCAGGGTGCCGCTTTGTTTCTTGAAAGGGAAAGTAACTTTGCAGCCCCAATTTTAGAATGCTTGTAAAGTTTATTTTATATTTGTTTTTCTTTTAAAAAGATCCATGTGTCGTTTTTTATGTTAAAATTTTTAGGTGTAAGCAAAACAAGACAAATTACATTCCCAAGATGTGTTTTTCCATATTTATATAAGTTATGCTTGTAAGCCCAATTATCCGTGACCAACCTGCAGTAGGGGGTAAAAGTTCGCTAAAAGCAAAATTCTTTGTTTCCCGCTATCACTTAATTGAATGATTTCAAAAAAGTGTTAAAATAATTTTTGGGGAATCTTTCTTTTTTAAAATATAAAATCTGCATCAAAATACAAGTTGATTTAGCTTAAAAAAACAACATAGTGTTTACCTCCTTTAAATTCCTTATCTCGATTTAGGTTCACGCACGTAGCTAACATGTTTGTTTCTCACACCCGCACATCTAGTAATTGATGTTTTTAAATGCAAGAGGCCGTTTTGATTTTATTTTCTTTCTTCATATAATTTATAATTCCTTTAATAAAAATATAATAATGATATCTAACTTTAGAAATAGTATATTCTATAATTCTTTTTAATTGCCGAACATGACAAATTTTTACGAAACTTAACTAAATTTATTTTTTTTTTTTTTTAATCTCATATCATAAAAATCTCCATCTGTATTGATTTCAGGGTTTTTTATGCACTTATTTTCATTATCTTTAGTGAAAATATTTTTGTTTGATGCCATTAGCAAATTGAAAGAATTTTGCATATTGCGTTCGTATCATCTTGCGCTTCATATTACGAAAAATTGAAACTATAATTCTTAAATCTTAGCTTTAAAATAATATATCTTATAAATTATACAAAGCTCAAAATAGATATTATAAAAATAAAGGCATAGAACATCTTAAGCAAAAATATTTGTCTAAGATCCTAAATGTACCTGAAAATCAACATTGGTTAGGCCCGGGATAGGCCTAAATAATTGATTTCTAATTTATTTTGCAATCACAAAATGGTAAATAACAATTCTGACGTCACAGTTCACCTGGTCCACTTGCGCGGAGACCAGGTGAACTGTGACGTCATGTATCAGCAACTGACATTTTGTGAATGGAAAATAAGTTGGTAGTCAATGGGTCAGGCCAAATCAACGTTGATTTTTTGGATATATAACTAATATTTTTGTTCAAGACGTTCGATGCCATTATATTTTATTTCTTTTTTGAGAATTTTGCATAAATTATAAGATATAATTTTATTCTAAGATTCTGTTAATTCTAAGACCTAACTATAAGAATCATAGTTTCAATATAAAACAACAATAAAATACATTTTTAAATAGGTAGTTTGTTGGATTTTAACTGTTGAAGCTTTTATAATTTTGTATTTTCGTTGTTTGAAGTTACCAGTGAAATACTAAAGACACTTGATTTAATTTTAAATGAAAATTTATTATCATACTAAATTTATCATTAGAAATAAAAATATGTTATATTGTCAATGCACACAAAGTGTAGGTAACTTTTTTAGTATTTATTTAATATTATTAAAATAATAATTATACTTTTAAATTTGTATTATGTAAAATTGTGTTTTTTAAGTAAGATTTTTTTATAAAACATTCTATTTTTTATATTAACAATACATTAGGAAAGATCATACTCATATCTTCCTGTTATATAAAGAAATATTTTTTCTTTTCTATAAATATTAATTTTTATATTAAAGGTATAGACCCGAGAAAAACAAAAGCATGTTAATCACAAAACGCACTTGATGGGATTTACATACATAACATTAGTTTGTCTCAAAACCCAACAGTAGCTCCGTAGCAGTGATCATAAAATTTGATTTATGCAACCCGTACAACAATTTCATACTAATTTTTACATGTTTCTGACGTCATAAACATGAATTTTTATGCAAATGGCATACTTTACAGTTTTTTCACGCTCTCTCGTGGGGCTACATTAACATTCTGGTAAAAATTGTCACCAGTTTTGAAGATCCCATTTCGTGTTTATTCATTAGAAAGCACATCTTGTGTTATGTGGTCTATGGCTTTAAAAGCTTGATGTTTTTAGTTTTGTTTAAAGATAAACTCAATTATTTTGTCTCTTTTGTTTCAGGCTCTACATTTTAAATCAAAATTAACAGAGATAAACAACGACATCACAAATCAAGTAAAGAAACTTGAAGACAATTCAAGTAACTTCACAAGATTTAAAAGAAGAAGAGAACTACCTGATGGCTTTACTTACACGACAGCGAAAACTACATTATAGAAATTTAACTTTGATGAGAAATGTACAGGATGATATGACACGTAGACAAAGTCAAATGATGGAGACTCAAAATGCAGACCACACAAAAAGGAATTTGATATTTGATGAAATGAAAGAAAATATCATAACATTACTAAACTAAGTAACACAGAACGACCACAACAGTATTATATTTTTTTTTTAATTTTTTTTTTTTTTTTTTACTTTTTTATTTTAAATAAAAGGTAGAAATTAAATTTCATGTTTAAATTTTATATAATTTATTCATTATTGTGCTCGAGATTATACATATACTACAGTAAACTTATTAGATATAAAAAACAATATAAATATCAAACTATATCGTTAAATACCTTCCACAGTAAAATAAAGCACTAAATTACAAACTTTAATGCATAAATTTATTTTAATAAATATATATTTCTTAATTAAAATCACAAATAAAAATATTGTTAGTTTAAAAGATAAGATATTTATTTTTATCGTTATGTAAAGAATTTGTTATTACAAACTTGATTTTTAATTTGGTGTTAAATACATTTTTTTTAAGCAAAGTATATAAAATATTAAATTGCAACTTGGTTAACGCGTATGCTATATTACAAAATCAAACATTTAATTTAGACAAATAAGAAATTACAAAAACTTTGCGTATTTGATTTACTTCAATTTATTGATTGTTAGATAACAAATGTTATTACATTGAAAACTGATTTGTTTATATCTAGCATGAAGTGTTTTGTTCACATATAAAAGATATTTTTTCTGAACAAGGTCAATCTGACCATCCTCCATTATAAAAAAACAGACAAATTACATATTTAATATTATTCATACCATTAATTCCAGCAAAGAATGTGACGTCACTTCCAGTTGCTGTCGACTTCCACTGTCCTTCCTGTGCAGCATCACTGCCACTAGACCAAGGAACATCTAATTTACTATACAGTTTCCCAACTTCAGGCTTCAGAGCGTCCCACTCTTGTTGTGTTTCAACGCTGACCAAGTCCATGCCATGTGACTTGCAGAATTGATCAGCCTCAGGCCTGGACATCATAGCCTTATCGTACGATAAGTAATATCTCTTGTTGTTGATGATCTGTGTTTTCAAGCTTGGTAATGGCAGCTCCCAAGGCAGTTTCTTTATTGCGTCAAATATCAAGTTTATTTTGTTAGCGTCTGCATTTTGAGTTTGCTCTATCTGTCTTTCAATCTCCTTCATTTGACTTTCAGTCTCATTCATTTGACTTTGAGTCTCCGTCACTTAACTTTGTTTAAACTTCAAATTATCTTGTACATTTCTCATCAAAGTTAAATTTCTATCATGTGCTTTCTGCTGACCTGTAAGTAAAGTCAGCAGGTACTTCTCTTCTTCTTTCAAATCTTGTAATGTTTCTTGCATACATGTAACTTGTCTTCAAATTTCTTTCCTTGATTTTTGATATCGTTGTTTATCTCTGTTAATTTTGACTCAAGATCTACAGCCTGAAACAAAAATGAAAAAGTAATTAAAATAAAATAAAAACAGAACTAAAATCATCAAGCTTTTATTATAAAAATTACATTTTAAGAAAAGAAAAACTTTTGTTTTACAAAAAGAAGATATAATAAAATATGTTCCTTTTATTATTGCTTTTATTGAAAATATAATGTTTTATAAAAGATCTTATATTTAAAATACTATTATATAATACAAGCATAGAAACTTCAAAATATAAATTTTAAATTTAGTAATAAGAAAGTTACCTATACTTTGTAAGCATTTACAACATAACACACTTTTATTTATTGTGATAAGTTTACTGATATATTAATATTTTAATTGAAATTAAATAAAGAGGCTTTTAATTATTTTTTCACCGGTAACTTCACCGATATTTAAAATACTAATACAATAATAAATCTATATCCTATATCATTAAAAAAAAGGCGTTATATTGTCAATGCCCTCAAAGTGAAGGCAATTTTCTTAGTGGTTATTTAATATTATTAAATTTGAAAATTATACTTTTAAATTTGTATTATAACATTAGTGTGTTTTAATATATATATATTTTTATTATATGGACCCCTTTAACATCCTTGCGTTTTGACACCATGTAAGTGGTGCGTAATACATTAGGCAGCATAGGCAAAATATTTGATACCACATTTTTTGCAGTAATAAAGGTTTATATTAACTTATCGCATTTTTCTGATAGTCTTGTAGATTATTAGGAGCTACAAATAAAGCTTACTATTAAATTGAATTTTTAAGCTTAGTTTACTATATTAAAAATAAAACAATTACATTTTTCCTATGCAGTACAGTGTATTTCCTACCAACAAAATGTTGGCTTAAAAATGAAAGCAGTAAAATATTCTAATTTCCTATACTAACAATATATCAGAAAAGAACATATCTTCATGATTTTTAAAAAACAAAATGTAATCTTTTAATTATTAATTTTTATGTTAAAAACTTTTATTTTGTTTTAAGATAAATTTAATTATTTTGTATTTTTTTGTTTCAGGCTGTAGATCTTGAGTCACAATTAACAGAGATAAACAACGATATCAAAAATCAAGGAAAGAAATTTGAAGACAATTTTAAAATTATGCAAGAAACATTACAAGATTTGAAAGAAGAAGAGAAGTACCTGCTGGCTTTACTTACAGGTCAGCAGAAAGCACATGATAGAAATTTAACTTTGATGAGAAATGTACAAGATAATTTGAAGTTTAAACAAAGTTAAGTGACGGAGACTCAAAGTCAATTATGAGACTCAAAGTCAAATGAAGGATATTGAAGGACAAATAAACTTAAAATGCAGAAACCAATAAAATAAACTTGATATTTGTCGCAATAAAGAATCTGCCTTGGGAGCTGACATTACCAAGCTTGAAAACACAGATCATCAACAACAAGAGATATTACTTATCGTACGATAAAGCTATGAAGTCCAGGCCTGAGGCTGATCAATTCTGCAAGTCACATGGCATGGACTTGGTCAGCGTTGAAACACAACAAGAGTGGGACGCTCTGAAGCCTGAAGTTTTGAAACTAGGAAATAAACTAAAGGTTCCTTGGTCTAGTGGCAGTGATGCTGCACAGAAAGGACAGTGGAAGTCGACAGCAACTGGAATTGACGTCACATTCTTTACTAGAATTAATGGTATAAATAATGTTAATTATGAAAACTGTTTGTTTCTTTATAATGAAGGATGGTCAGATTGGCCTTGTACAGAAAAAATATCTTTTATTTGTGAACAAAACACTTCATGCTAAATATAAACAAATAAGTTTTCAATGCAATAACATTTGTTATCTAACAATCAATAAATTGAAGTAAATCAATTACGCAAAGTTTTTGTAATATCTTATTTGTCTTAATTAAATTTTTGATTTTTTAATAAAATATATGCTTTAACCAAGTTGCAATTTAATATTTTATATACTTTGCCTAAAAATAGGTATTTAACATTAAATTAAAAATCAAAATTTTAATAACAAATTATTCACATAACGATAAATATCAATGTTGTATCTTTTAAACTAAAATTTTTTTTATTTGTGGTTTTAATTCAGAAATTTATAATTGTGTAAATAAATTTTTGCAATAAACTTTTTAATTTATTTCTTTATTTTACTCTGGAAGTTTTTTAACGATATAATTTTATATTCGTATTGTTGTTTATATTTAACAAGGTTACTGTAGTAAATGTTTACTCTCCAACACAATAATGAATAAAAATTAAAAAATTTAAAGATAGAAATTTATTTTTACCTTCCATTCCTTTCATAAAAAAAAAAAAAAAAAAAAAAAAAAAACAAGCTGTACACAGCAGCAAAGATCTGCTTATTATTTAAATATAGTAACCATAAAAAATATTAATTTATTGGTATATAGCTATCTAGCAAATTTATTTACAATTTAATTAGTGTCAAAAATAAAAATATTGATAATTAGATTAGATAATATAATATCAAATATAAAACCATAGATAGCTAGATATTGAATAGATAACTAGAAAATATCACATCTTATTTTCTAAGTTATTGCATTAAAATAAAATATTTACACCAGAAAGGAAATAAATTGTTACAAATTATTAAAATTAGTAAAAATGTATATAACAGTTAACTATCGTATATTATGTATTCTAAAATGTGAAGCAAACTTATTGATAAGAAGTAACAAAGTTTAATCAGCAGTAATAAAATAAATTTTTATTTTATATAATTATACTGAAATTAAAAAAAAAAAACATATAATAAATATAAAAGTAAATGAAAGCAGTTACCATACACTGGTCTTAGCATAGTGAAGAAAGTCCTATAACTTGGTGCCAAATGTTGCTAGCACAGAGACATTGCAGAGATTTCAGCACCAAACTACATGAGAATGCAGAGTAAGTCTTTGTCTTTGTCAGTCATATTCACAGGCTTAGTATAGAGATTAACTAGCTTTATTTGTCCACATAAATACCAGTTATGAACATTATGTAAAATGTAAAATATACGAATAAATTATTATTTTTTAAATTAAAAAAGGAAGTTTTAACTACAAGTTAATTATATTTCAGTTCAGTTGTGTTACTTTATTGAGAAAATTTTTAATGGACCATATTCATTAAAAAAATAAATTATGAAGCAAAATATTTTATTTCATAGTTACTATCTTTATAAATATATAAAAAGAAATTCTTAAGATATTTGTTTACATCTATAAGGGAGGGAGGGAGGGAGGGAGGGAGGGAGGGAGGGAGGGAGGGAGGGAGGTGGTCAGTCAGTAAGTAAGTATATAAATAAATAAATAATAAAATAAATCAATAAATAAATAAATAAATAAATAAATAAGTAAATAAATAAGTAAATAAATAAATAAATAAATAAGTAAATAAGTAAATAAGTAAATAAATAAATAAATAAATAAATAAATAAATAAATAAATAAATAAATAAATAAATACATTAATAAATAAATAAATAAATAAATAAATAAATAAATAAATAAATAAATAAATAAATAAATAAATAAATAAATTATTAAGTAATTAAATAAATTAAAAGAATTTCCTGGCCCCTGCATAGTTATGCAACTCTTACAACACACCAGTATAGCCGGTTGCCTACTTGGTGAGGTGTAAGGAGCTTTTTTTTTAACCTCCACTCCCTCTCTTTTATTTTTGACCTACAAAAGTTTCTTTTAAGACATGTTATAGATTCAATAAAAAAAAAATCTTGTAATTATTTATTGAAATTCATTTTTATATCGATCATAATACCAATTGGCACATGTGGTGTAATAACAATGGTATGAGCTTAAACGCTAGTAAAAGTGTTCACCTAAAAATTACAAAATCTGTAAACAATATTGATTCAGCATATACAATTAATAATAATAATATTCCAGTTCAAAGTAACATAAAATGTTTAGGTGTTAATATTACTGATGACTTGAAATGGAATACTCATGTTAATATTGCTGTTGCTAAATCGTATAAAATTATTGGTATGTTACGTAGATCTCTTACAGGTACTAGACGTGCGGCGCTTAGAATGGCTTATCTCACTCTAGTTCGTCCAGTTTTGTTATACGGTACTCCTGCGTGGCACCCTGTCACTGCTTGTAATCTTAAAAAACTGGAAAAGGTTCAGAACTGCGCCACACGTCTAATTCTTGGTAAAGATTCGTTCCATTATGTCAATGGTACGAAGCATAAACATAATGGTAAAACTCGTAATCAATTGTGTAAAATACCTCCTATTAGTGATGTGTTGTATCGTCAAGATGTAATATTTCTGCATAAGTGTCTCCAGGGGGATGTAGATATGCCATTATTCTCTGACGCTAGAATTTCCATGCGTGCTAGGCCTAGTAAGTTGCGTGGAGGGGATAGTACTGAATATGTTGTCCCACGTATTTCAGCAGCATATTACAATACTTCTTTTTTTCCCCGCAGTGTCAATTTATACAATAAGTTGAAGACTAGCGTTAGAAATCTGTCTTCCTCTGAGTTCAAAACCAGAATTTAGTTATATTATATATGGTATATATATATATATATATATATATTTTTTACTCTTTTTATGTCTATGTTCTCCTTTCCTCGTCTATTTGGATATCAAATTTTGTATGGGCTTTGCCTTTTTTGATCTCCTGTTGAGCAACCTTTTTTGACTATGTGCAAAGTTTGTATTGTGTGTTTTGCTCAATAAAATCAATATTATTATTATTATTATTATTATTATTATTATGTCAATTACAAACATACCCAGACAGCACCTGATGGGATGATAATACTCGTGTATTTACCAACTATACGAATATTTATTGTGTACACCACTTTTCCACGTATAATACGTAATTAGTAATGCAAAATCACGTTATTTTACATAAAAAATTACGATTTTTTTTTTTTTTTTTTTTGCGAGGGGCTCTGCCCCCCGCACCCCCCCTCCTTTGCGGCTCGCGCTAAGATAATTTAATAATATTAATATGCGTAACAAAACTTAAAGAAATAGTTAAAGCCATAGACCACACAAAACAACATGTGCTTTTGAATGAATAAACACGAAATGGGATCTTCAAAACTGATGACAATTTTTACCAGAACGTTACTGTAGCCCCACGAGAGAGCGCAAAAAAACTGTAAAGTATGCAATTTGCGTGAAAATTCATGTTTATGAAGTCAGAAACATGTAAAAATTAGAATGAAAATGTTGTGCGGGTTGCATAAATTGAATTTTCTGATCATTGCTACGGGGCTACTGTTGGGTTTTGAGACAAACTAAAGTTATTTACGTAAATCCCATCAAGTGTTTTGTGATAAAACTGCTTATGTTTTTTTTTTTTCTGGTCTATTCCTTTCACATCGGCCTTTTTTTTTTATATATGATCATAATCGTAGTGTTAAATCTTCCCGAAAATGTGAACTCAAAATTCACATGCTGATAGAGCAAAAGCCGTTCAGCGACCTAAAACCTACGTCACAGCTACAACTGCTCTCACGCTACTTTAATGCGAGGGAGAATTCCTCTTATTTTTTACTCTCGTTACTTGACTTAATATTTTGCGTACGTACATAAAATGTTTTTATGGCAACAGATATGTATAGGGTCTATGCATTCATGTTAAAGTCAACGCCATGATGTATCACTCAATTACAAGGGCGGATCCAGGGGGGGGGGGTGAGGGGGGCGATCGCCCCCCCTCCCAAACGGTCCACGTGGGCGGAAAAAAAAGAGGAAAAAAGAAAAAAAAGTGAGAGAAAGAAAGCAAAAAAAAAAAATAATAAAATAAAAAAAAATAATAAAAGGAAGGAAAGAAAGGAAAGAAATATTATCTATAAAAAATGAAATAAAAAATCGCAGCTACAAGCGCTCTTTTCTTATTTACCTATAATACATAATTCAATTTTTTATTTATTAAGGTCTTACTTTAGGGTAGCATTTTTGTCAACACACTCAATTATGACATTTTTTAGCTTAAATGAACCAAAGAACTTAAATTCTCTAAACTCCAAGTTTCAGTTCAAATTAAATCTTCCGCAAATAAGCCCCCTTTAGCGTGTATATTATAGATACGAAATTTCAAGCTCACCGTGTGCAAAATTAAATTGATCAATTTCTCAACAAAATACCAGCGTAATCTGCAGATCTATTCTTTTAATGAATTTGAGATTTAAAACAAATTTAACGACATTTTTTCAAAGAAAAAAATTATTGAAGATTGCATATATTAAAATTAAAATGGGTCAATTTGTGATTTTTTTTCTCGGCAATGCGTTCTGGAAAAAATCTGAAAGTTATTTTTCATTAAAAGTTATGTTATTTAGTATTTTCTTAAACCACAGTAAATTCGCATTAGCAAAGGAGATTTACCAACACTTTGTTGGTCTGTTCAATTTTGGGACGATAGTTTTTGAGATACAATTTTTTAAATTATTATTTTTGGGTACAGCAACCTGAACTTAATAAAAATGTTAACAATAAAAATACACTGCTACATAATAGTACCTTATATTTATTTTACTTTCTTCGCCCCCCCCCCCCCCCGCGCACCCCTCCCTAATAAACTACTTTGTGAGGAAAAATGAGCAAAATAACAAAAATGGACCACTTGCAAGAAACGAACTCTTTCAAATAAATTTGAACTTTTCAAGGAGTTCTGCGTTTTTATTTTTTATTACTTTTTTTTTAATATCATTAATCACAGCCCTGCTCACAAAACCGTGATTTTAGCCGCGCGGTTCTGAGAAAAATGAAAAAAACCGCGCGGTTCTCAAAAAACCGTGCAAAAGCCGCGCGGTTCTTAAAAAACCGTGCAAAAGCCGCGCGGTTCTTACAAAACCGCGCGGTTCTCAAGAACCGCGCGGCTCTTGCACGGTTTTTAGAATAAGGTCACGTGATCTAGCGCATGCGCATTAAGGATGTGTGAGAAAGATGCGCAGTATGTCAGTGAACTTGAGCAAGGAAGAAACTAATATGGCGAATTTACTTTGTGTTGGTTTTTACGTGAATATTAAGAACAAAGGATTGTAAGAAGCTAAAAAATTGGTGCTCGATGTTTATAAATGAGGTAAGAATTTACTGAATGTATAAATCCAAAGCTTTAATGTCAGTAGAGGGCTAAAACAGTGATTTTTGTTACATGTACTTGGGCGCGGCTATGGCGAGTGGTTTTGTACTTCGCAAAGACCAACGTATTTCTATACACGCATCGCATGGAACGTAAAGTTTTTTTTTTTTTTTTGTAATATATTGGGTTTGTTTTTATTAGTATGTATATTAAAATATATTTTTATGTCTTAGATTTTGTTTTTAGCCAATAATAATATGTATATTTAATATTTTTTATATGTATTTTCTTGATTGAAAAAGCGTGGTATTTATATATATAAAAGGTACGCTTTTTCAATGAAAATGTGTGTAGTATATAATAATGTTATTTTTTGTTTATTCAAAGGAACATGTACGAGTGTAAGTAGAAAATGTTGTGTTCTGTTCTAGTTCAGGTGCAGTGACAATAAAAAGTAAGTTTTTTTACGACAATATCGAACCAGAAAGGTGCGGAGCCCACTGAGAGCGTCGGAGAAGGCGGCATTAAGGTTCAACAGCACGCGCCATGTAAGCCATAGAGCCATCTGGGTTCAACGTGAGAACCGCCTATGGTAACCGGGTGGTGCCCGGCAGCCACGCGGTTTTAACCCAAAAACCGCGCGGCTTCAACTCAAAAACCGCGCGGTAACCGCGCGGTTTTTGCGCGGTTCTTGCCCGGTAACTGCGCGGTAACCGCGCGGTTTTTGCCCGGTTACCGAGCTCGGTTTTTTGCACGGTAACCGCGCGGTTTTTTGCGCGGTTTTGTGAGCAGGGAGATTAAAGGCTTTTGGGCTAAAAAAATTCTTTGACATTTAGAAATATATAAAAGCACGTGCAAAAATATGTCTAATTTCTCCGGAATCGGTGGAGTAGTTTCTCAAAAATCGCAAAAAACGTGTTTTTCTTCATCAGCGTAATATTAAACTAGGGGACTCTAAGCTATCCCCGCGCGCTAAACAGCGATGAGCTCCATTAAATCTAATGTATCATGATCTTGCTTTTATAATTTTATTTGTATTGTTTTGAACCAATTTTTGTTCAAAAGTCTTATTATTTTATAAGGTTCTTAAAATTCTGTAGGTGACAAATTCAGTCTAAATTGAAAATTTCATTTGCATGATAAAAATTAGACCCCATATGGATAATTTTTTTTTCTTATACGAGCTAAATTTTTAAATTAAATTGAGGTGCATTGTTTTTGGCTTTTAAAATATAACAACTTGCTAATCGTTTATTAAGCAAAAATTCTTGTGGTTACTCTGTAATAAGATAAAATTTAAAACATAGATTTGGAATTTCAAAAATATGAAATACAAAAAAAAAAAAAAAAAAAGAAAGAAAGAAAAAAAAAGAGCATCTTTAAATTTTTTTTTTTTTTTTTGAAGGTTTCAGTTAACAATTTGCACATATTTTCCAATGTCATTAAATAAGGGTGAGAAAAAAACGCGATAAAAAAATTAAAAAATTAAACTAAAATAATTTTAAAGTTATTTTCTCAAGTATACTATTTTTGCGTTTTTCCCAAAAAGGGGCGTGCCCCTAAAAAATTTTAGCCTGCGGTGGGCTGCCCCCTGCCCCCGTCCCCAAACTGGAAAAATTTCCCTGGTGTCGCCCCCCCCCCCCCCAAACCAAATTCCTAGATCCGCCCTTGTACACATGTACACAGTCCAGAATATGCCATGACAGCCTAGAGGAACTGTGGAAACGTCTGGGCAGGATGGTCAGTGCAATCACATCAATCATGAACCTTTCGAATGCTGTGCGTCGTCTTGGAATGCATGTAAACATGCATCGTGCAACGTGTTGTGCTCTCACACTTGACGTACGCACTCAGAAGTGTCATAAACATCAGTGTGAGAGGTACGAGTCAGCTGCCTTCATCATTCGGCCATATCAGCTCTGTAAAAAATATATTAAAATGTTGTCAAGTTGGAGCGAGAGCCACTTATAGATTGTATTCAGATGATGTCAATATAAATGCACTTTAACGCCATAGTGGAGTAATGAATAGACAAACGTTTTTTTTTTATATTTTCTTTTTGAAAAAAGTTAATTTTTTGTTCTTATTATTTTTCACACATATTTGAGATACTAAATTAATCTATTATTGCCATCAATGCTGTAAAAAAGTATAGCTAAGTATTTTAAAACTAACAAATGTGTTTTGTTCCTATACCGGCCCATGTATTGAGTGATCTAACATGGCGTCGACTTTAACATGAATGTAAACCTTCTATAGCACATTAGTCACATTTAGAGATATTTGAGTTTAAGGTTAAATTTTGTATATTTTTTAGAAAAATTATTACATGTCTTGATGTCTACTTTAAAGATTTGCATTGTGACCAAACTTGCTAGCTAGAAATGAAAGTGGAAAGTTAACTTAAATCGCATGTCGCACTAAAATGAAATACAAATCAGCTTAGAAAATAATCCAAGGCACATAAATTCAAAAAATTAATTACTAATATTTTTAACAATTTGACATAGTCTCAAATTTCTACGTCCTACATACCTGTGACAACAAAAATTTATGTTTTTTTTTTTTATTATTATTATTTTTTATTATTTAAATGGTTAAGGCGGGAAATCAGCTACTGCGGGATTTGATTAAAAAGTTGTAAAAACAGATAAATCTGAAATTTTGTACTGTGATACATTAGGATTAGGTATCTTCAAAAATGTAAAAATTTTGGGGGGTCACCATGCTAGATTTTTAATTATGATTTTTTAAAGTTTTAGTCCCATAGGAGCCCATGTTATTTTCAATAATTAATTTCTCTCTTATCTGATGGTCACGGGTTCTGAAAATTTTATCATATAGCTGTTACTATTAACTTTCAAATGATATCATAAAATTTAGAAGTTTTCTTTTTAGATTTTGAGATACAAGCCATCTGAATTATTTGAATACAACCCTTAAATGCTCCGCATTTACGATATAACCGATTTAACGATATAACATTTACGATGTAACCGTCCTCGCGGACGATACGCAAGGCTAACTTGGAGGAAGGACGGGAAGTTAACCAGACTGTTTACAGACGACAGTTCAAGACTCTTACGAAGTCGAGGAACCGTCTCCGTCCTACGTAGGGTACCAGGGCTATAATGGCTCATTTGAAATATATTCGTGACTTTTTGTTTAAACAGCTGCCAACGTAAGTGAAGCTGTCGTGCACTCGGAGTGCACATCTGTATGCTGCGTCAATCGCACGCCGGAGTGGCGAGGTACAACGTATAACATCGCATACCATGACCATTCACTGCAGCCATATATATGTATATGTATATTATATATATATATATATATATATATATATATATATATATATATATATATATATATATAGCACTGACCTACAGTTCAAGGTCATTGGCCAAAGTACGTATATCGATGCTTCCGCGCCACAAAAATGCAATTACGCTTTCCAGATTTGCGACGAGTGGAGCATCTACACTTTCCGTCGCAGCATGGCGAGTGGACTAGCGGCCATTCACTTAACATTGCAGATGCTTCACGGTGGAAAGTGCAGATGCTCCACTCGCCGTAAATCTAGAAAGTGTAGATGCTTCTTTTTGGCGCGGAGGCATCAATATTACTTAGGACATGGCTACATTGTAATACATAATGTTTACATTTTATATTGAACATTCACAAGAACAAAACTGTATGCAATTATAGTAATGTAGACCATTTGTCAGCAATAATTATTCATAAAGCATAATTTGAGCTATAGTGTGTTTGCATTCATTTTAAAGTTGACGCCATGTTGGATAACTCAATACATGTGCAGGATAGGATAATGACTCATTGCGTAAGTTTAGAAAGTACTAACAAGGGTAAAATATGACGTGTCACTCACGGACCATGCTCTAATTTTTACATTTTTAATTTAGGCCCTATAATAGGCACATTTTTCAATAGGCCCTTTTGCTATAAATTTCACAGCTTCACGGCTAAGTTACTTACCATGGGCAATCACATCAGTAGGGTAATCTTTGGTAAAAATAAGATATTGATCCTTGACAAGTAAAAATGTTCTTTAAAAAGCAATATTTTTTTAGAACATTGATGCTGTTAATAGATTTAATTAATATCTCAAGTATGTGAGAAAATTATTAGTAACAAAAAATTAACATCAAAGAAAAAATAAAAAGTAGTAAATGCTGAATGTATACTCAATAACATGGGCAGCATAGGAAAATAGCTCATTTTGCCAGTTTAAAAACACACTGCAATATTTTAAGAGCATTGATGTTGTTAATAGGTTGAATTAGTATTTCAAGTATGTAATAAAAACAAAAATAATAATAAAAGTAATAATAATTAACTAATTTCTCTGAAAAAAATTGTTAAAAACTAATTTTTCCCTATACTCAGCAATGTTATTCACTACTCCAGTATGGCCTCCAAGTACATTAAGTATGACGTCTTGCGGTACATCATATAAATACAAAACTTTTCTAAATATAAAAATAAATATTATTATATTAATAGGTAAATTATTAAATGTATTATAATTTTTATTTACATAATTAAATATATTATAAATATTATTACATAATCATGTATAATTAATATATCAAGTATACATTTTTAATAAGTTTAGCTTCATATTTTTAGTTAAATTTATGATATAAATAATATTAAATTCCAAGATTTATAATAGAAAAGAAATTTAAATTTTTTTTTCTGAAAAACTTTGAAAGTTAACCAAAAGTAAATTTTGTCCATGTATTAATATAATTGGTAATTGGATACTTTACATTTTTTAAATGTTATGTATATATAGTCAACAATATTACTGGTAAAACCAAAATACATTTAATTATTATTTATTCCTTTTAAGGTTTTTAATGAAATGTTTCCACGGGTACTCAGATGTCATGACGAATACCAGACTGTGCATTAGGCCGTAGCCAGCTCGTGTGTTTGGTTTGTATTGTATACATTGATGTTCTCGCGTCAAGATGAAGCTACTACACTTTACAAATTTCCGAAGAATGAACGATCTACACTTTACAAATGTGCAGCTACCTGGAGCTTCACCTACCTGTTTTATATAGCAGATGCTTCAGGTAGCCGTGAATTTGTAAAGTGTAGATCGTTCATTCTTCGGAAATTTGTAAAGTGTAGTAGCTTCATCTTGACGCGAAAAGATCGACATGTTGATTAAACTTCTGTCTTGGAGGAGGTATTGTACAATAACAATGAAATGAAGGGGGGAGACACTGTTTGAAACGTGCACAAAGTAAACAAGCAGAATCAAAATATTTAAATCAAAACTTATGATGTTCTTGAAATAAAACAAACTTAATTCTATATTAAACAACATGATGCACCACAGTTATGGCTTTCAAACTTTTCAGTATCATTGGCTAAGAAAATAATAATTATAAATAGAAAAAAATCATGATTTTGTGTTTTTTTAACTTTGCCATTTTTCATTCCTTCACATAATCACTTTATGTGTGATTTTATCAATTCAGCACACTGGCTTTTGTTTATCGAGCAAAAAATTTATGTTCAATTATTTCAAATTCGTCAATATATCTGACTTTATTTTTTGTTAAAAATAAAAAAGAAAATAACATTGAAAAAACAATTACTTTAATAATTTATCTCCATTAAATAAAAATATTTTTAAAATTTTTATCTTTGTTTTAAACAATTTTAATTGACTATTTAAATGTCTAAAATTTTACAATTGTTTTTATTGACTAAGGAACAACTTTTTTGAAGCCATTTCGCTAACATGCGCTTTCGTTTCGACTTACTCCGCATGCGTAGTTAGTTCTAAATATTTGTGAAGTTTCATTTGATTCGGCTAAGGTGTGTCGGCTAACTTGATGTATATCTCTTTTTACACAATTTTTTGTGTATATATTTTAAATGTTTATATAAATTATAGATTTTTATTGCGAAGTACTTTAAATATTTACGTATAAATAAATTGAAAGTTTAATTTAAAATAAAATTCTTCGAAGCAATACTTTCTAGTTTAGATGTAAGCTACTGCTAGATGTTACTAAGAAGTTGTGAAGTTACATATATCTGAAATATTTCCGAAATATTGAAAAGAAAGCAAATAAATATGTAAATAAAATATGAACTAGATTGTGATGGCCCCTGCATACTTATGCAACTTTTTCAACACACTTGTATAGCAGTTTGCCTACTTGGTATGGTGTAAGGGGCTATTGTTTCTCCCACTCTCTCTCTCTCTCTCTCTCTCTCTCTCTCACACACACACACAAATATTTTTCTTACTGAATTCAGTTTCTTCCCTTGCCCCCTAAATATTAGAATAAAATTTTTTTTAATTTTAATTAAATGCCTAGTCAAACCTGTGACAACAAACCTAGATACACGAGCTACCTGTATAGTAGAGACCCAGTAGTTGGCATGCTAACGGCTTTAAACGGGATAATGAAATGGGAAAGGCCGAGTCCCAATTGTTGCTACTAACAAGTTAGAGAAATAATAGGAGCATTTTTGAAGACCCAATTGAGTCCAATCCTACAACCTGAGTATCCAAAATTTCAAGTTTCAAGTCTCTAGCTTTTTTGTTTGAGAAGATATTATTTTTTAAACGTTTTGTTAACCAATTTGCCAGCAATTGAAACCTGCCAAGAACTGGGTCTGGACTGTAGTGCTTGCAATTTTAAAGGCAGTCACGTCACTTCAAGTGGCACTTAAGTAGCGCAAACTACAGGGAAGGTAAACACAAATATTATGCAAACATGTGATGGCGAGATTTCATAGTGTAATATAAAATATAAACACTGTAACAATTACTTTATTATTTATCTAAATAAAAAATGCCTAGTGGGTAATTACGAAATATTTGCAAGAGATTATAAAGTCAAGTTGAAGGTCATGAACTTGAGATAAAAATGTTGATAATTTATTAATAATATAAATTATGATCTTTGACACTAAAATTAGATTACAATAAACAAGACAGCACAGCTGTAAATTTCTGCAGTTTAAACATTATAAACCAAGCTATAGTTAAGTTAATTACCTCTAATACTTATAGCATGATTTGTATTAGAAATCAGCAAATTAAACGGTTGTTTGAAGCATTTGCTACGTTATAATAAATTATATGCAGCATAAATTAAGTAATTAAGTCGGGCCGTGTATATATGTATGACTAGTAGAAAACAAATGTTTTATTTATCATGTGCATTAGAAATGTAAAATAAAACAAACTTTATGACCTGTAGATTTTATTATATGTTAATTGTTGTATTTAAGATAACAATACTTAATTGATAACCAATTTTGGTTAACGATGCGTTAGATATTATTAATAATTTTGTAAATTTTAGGTAATATACACGGAAACAATAAATTTTGTAATTTATGCTGCAATTATGTCATTATAGCATAAATAATACTAAACAAGAACAATATAGATAATGATTCTATCCATCATAACATTTATGCCGTGTATCATACTTGTTGTGCAGTATGCCATAAATTATGCTGTATTGAACGAATTGTGCTGAAAATGAGCTAGCAAAATTATAACGAAGATAATTTTATTCATGTTGATTAAAACAATTGTGATGTTATCTTTGCATCGATTACAATACTTTTTGCTCAAGAAATATGAAATACATTTAAAAATTCAAAAAGTAAAACAGGAAAAAACAAAAAAAAAAAAAAACAAACCAAAAAAAAGTCAAGTAATCCATTTAGGTATAAAGTAAATTTATGAAGCAATATTTAAAATACTTTACTTCAATAAAAACATTGTACAATAATTTATATAGTTATTGTTATTAAAAAATCATTGTTATCGATATATTATCGTTAATGTTATCGTAATCATTGACAATGTTTTAAAAATAACGACATCGTTATAATGTGATGATCGTATTGTTATCGTTATAGAGATTTTGAGTATCGAACCCAAGACTTGTAACATTCTGTGAAGATATATCAGGTGCCAGCTTGTCTATGATGAAACACACTACACATTCAAATTTACAATTAAATACTGATTAACAGTCTTGGTTTCGATACCCAACATTTCTTTAACGATAACGATACTACAATTTAGCCTCACAATATAACGATGTCGTAACTTTTAAAACAGTGTCTTACAATTACGATATACTGTATCGATTATCATTGTGCAATGTTTTCATTAAACTAAAATATTTATTTGACATCTTGCTTCATGATTGTACTATACCTACAATAATTACCAGTTCGATTATATATTATACTTTATAACTTTAAGTTATTTATTATTTTTTTGCACTTTTTATATTTTTGAAGCAAATTTTATCGTTATCGATGTGACGATAATTTCGTCAAATCTTGATAAACATTAACGATAACTGTATATAACTGTTAAATTATTACATATTGACACCCAAATATATTTATCGATAGAGTATCGATGACATATTTATACAATAATTAATTTTCAAGACTTTTGATAAAGCATTGATATTATTGTATTTACGTCTACATTTTAATTACTATAATATATATATATATATATTTATTTATATTTATTTATTTATAAATATTTATTTATTTTATTTTCTTGTTGCATTGTCTATTGACATGCATTGATATTTGTACACAACATTGTGTGTATTTTGATGTTGTCAATAATGTGTGACAAGACCAAGACTTGATGTAAAAATTTGTTACTTTCAACTGCCTGGGTCAACAAATAAATCTTTCAACTTTTAATTCTAACATGGACATAAATAACTACTTAATAATTATGCTACCTCATTATCAGCACAATTATTTTAATACAGCATAATCTTTGCGATAGAACAATAGCACTCATATTTAGGAACCTCCATTATAGTGGTCAGAAATACACAGGATAGCATAGGAAAACCGTATTTTTATATTTCAAAAGCAAACTAAGCTTTAAACCTCAATCTAAGTCTTATTTTTAAATTCTTATAAGCTATAAGAATTTTAAAAAATATGAGATATATGAGTGTAGTAGATTTTTACTTTTATTAATGCGAGAAATCTATGTTTCCCCTACAGTAGAAATTACAGTAATTACAGAAATTACAGTAGATTACAGTAGAAATTTACTTTAATAAATGCAAAAAATTAATAAAATTAACGTTTCCCTTATGCTCTGCAATGCATTAGGCATCAGAAACATGGCGAAAAAGCGCAAGAATGTGCAGAGTTTCTATATACATCACAATATTTAAACTAGAAAATATTATGTTGTACAGCATAATTATTTATGTTGCTATAATTTAGCATGGTTTATGCTATGACATAAATGCAGCATAAATAAGGTAAGTTATGGTTTTCTAGTAGTTTCAATATTAACACAAATAGTTTAAAACTATAATTGGATTCAATTTAAAATATATATATAGGAAAAAATCAGCTTTCATAATAATATTTAAAAAAAATTATTTTTATTTTTTAATTTTTTTTAAGATAAGTACAGAGCTAAGGTTACTTTTGCGACACAAGATGATGAAATACTGATAATTATTTCGTCTTTTAAAAATAACCATTACGTCAAAGTTACATAAAGTGATCAAAATAACCTCAAAAACCAGGATGTAGAGATCAAAAGTTGAACATGTGAGTTGAATAAAAAAGAGGTTATGAGAAACCTAGCACGTGCATACTTGAGGGAGAGAGATTTTTGCAGTTGATAATTTGGGTATAAAAGGACAATTTGACAGCAATAACTTTCATTACACCTACACTTGCCTAGAAGACGAAACAACTTTTGACGTGACACTTCTGCAAAACATAACTTTGGTAAGTATAGGAAGGCAATTATTTAAAAATACCTTCAGTACTGTACAACTTAACTTTTGTGAATTATTTTATTATTTTAGAATTAAGATCTAAATATTTGTTATTACTTGATTACAAGTTTTGAAATATTTGGAGCATTAAATTAAAAATAAAATTATATTATTATTCAGAAAAAGTGAGTCATTTATTTAAAATATCGATAAAAAAGTCTTTTGTTAGCTAGTAAAATTAGTTTTTTAATAACTAAAATATGTCAGAAAGTTTTTTTACATGTTCTATATGGGGTCTTAAAAATTAATAAATTTATTTTAAGTATTTTAAATTTGAACACTTGATTTTATTTTTACTTTATTTTCAAAGTTAGACAGAAAAATAAAATAATAACTCATTTCATACGGTAATTTAAAAATAAAACTATTTTTTAGCTTGTTTTTGCGATGTTATTTTAAATCTCTGCCAGTTGCATATTGAAACTTTATTTTACACGGAAAAATTCATGTGTTTGCTACCAAGAGAAATAATATGTTTTTTATGTTTGATAACAATTTATATTAATTAAAAACACTAGGTAACTGCTTGGATATACCAAGTTTTAATATGATAATTACAAAACATAAGCAAGCTATTAAATACAAAAAGTCAAGTTGTAGGTCACAGATAAGAGATACATATTTTGATGACTGTTTTAAATTTTCATAACAAGACATTTAACATTTGACACTATAGATAGAAAAGAAAGTTTCGATTATTTAGGATTGATTGACAGAACTTTCATTGAAGATTTACTACTTTTTGTAACTTTCTATGTTTTTGTATAAATAAATGTTTGAAATCACAGAAACACCTTAATAACGGTTTATTTATAAGTTAAAATTTTAAATTATTTTATTTTATAGTATAATATTTTTAATAAATAAAATAAAAATTTACATTATTTTTTGTTATTTTCGAATATGCTGGTAAAGAATAATTATGACGTCATTAAAAATTTAGCACCAATTGCTTTAATTTATTGTAAATTTATGCAAAATTTGATGTTAAATGTATCAGAACAAAACAATTGTGCCTGTAATTTAAATGAAGAATCGTTTCTGCAGTAAATTTTAACACCAGAAATATAGTGGTAATACCAGTGGTATAGTGGAATTATTTCTTAACAGTTTCTTTTTCAAATTTCAGTGATAGGTCATACAAAAAAAAATTAAAATTACAAGAAACTTAAACATTATATAACTGTAAAGAAACTTTTTTTAATTGTTTTTAATAGCAAGTTAAAATAACATTAAAATGCATTAAAAATTAACTTAATGTTTTTATTTTCATATACAGATTATATAATAACATCATTAATAAATTGAAGAAATAAAAATAATATTTTAAAACAGTGTAAAAATATCAAGGTTGTGATATTAATCTGTTTATTTATATTTATGTTTTCTTTTTTTACAGAAATGTTCTTCAAGACGACCATTCTAGTTTTGCTGATGATGCAGTGGAAATTTCAGGACACTACAGCTAAAGTAAGATCTCAACTTTTGTCAATTTATTTTGTTTACATTTGTAAAATATGATATATAAATTTTGAGGCAATAGTTTGCTACAGTTTTAAAAGTTTCAACATTTTTCTTTTTTATTTTAAGTATTTCTTTTCAAAATATTATTCACATAAAATACAAAGTAATCAAGGCTAGTAGTAACAAAATATTGTTTACTTAATATTTCTGCATTAAATCGAATAGACCGTTGTCCGTTGTTTCAATTTTGATTTTCAAAAGATAACTTTTAATAATATAAAATAAAATAATAAAAATAGTTTACGATCTATAAAATATATTTGCTGTGAAACAATAAAAAATAACAATAAAATTAAAAACAGAAACTATTTCACTAAAAACAATTTTTTTAGTTATTTTTTAAAAGCTATAATTTTGCATATAAAAATTTATTTTCTTAGAAGAATGTTTGATTGTCTGACACAATAGACAACTTGCATGACATTTTTATGGTTTTAAAGAATTCTTTAGGAAAATTAAATAATATTATTGTACTTTAATCAATTCTTCAATAATTCTCCTTTATTTTTAAAATATTAAAGCATAAATTAAAATAATATCAGAAAAAGAAATGCAAATTATCTATTGACATAATGGCCACCGTCTCACTTTAAATAAAATTTATTTGTCAAAACTTATTTTAAACGTGATGTAGCATGTTTTAGGCAGAAATATAGACACCAATAATATTTAATTTTCCTGAAGAATTTCTTGGGACCATAATAAAATGACATATAAGTTTATTTCTTTTTTTTATGATCATTTTATTTGATTAACTTTAGAAACTTTCATTGTGTTAGGAATAAAGTTTAAAAAAAAGGAAAAGGAAAAGAAAATAAAAGTAAAAGCACTATTGTTGTTATTTTGTATACGAGAATATATGATATAATATTAAAATTTATTAATTACATATAAACGTTAACATTCAAAATAAAGTTCCAACTTTGTAAATGAAATTAGAAATTTTTGTAACTAAAAATTATTCTAAAACTGTATTCAGTACACAAAAACATATTTTAATGTTTTTTAGATGATTCGAAATTTTTAACATTAAGTTTGCTGGTTATAATAAATAGTGTACATTGAAAAAAAGCAAAAATTATTTCCCCATTTGAGTATTTCCGTAAAAAGTCGACCACTTAGTGTCTTTGAAAATTAAATTTTATTAATATTTTAATACACAAGGTGGCCATAATTTTTTTTGAAAAAAGAAATAGTAAATAAAACATAGAAGGCAAAACTCAAAATTAACTTTTAAGATATAAATTGAAAGCCTCAAATTTGTCATTTATAAAAACGAACACAGAATAAAAATCAATCACATTGTTTGCTAACGAACTTAAAAAAATGCATTTTTATTTTCAAAAGGATTTTTCTTAGCTTCTAAAGTTTTTCTATTTTTATCCTGTAACTTTACGGACACTTTTTGGTCAGTTTAGTCACAAAATTCTCACTTACTCTGTCTATGATGCACACAGCACATTATTTTGTATGGCCGCTTGAAATCGTGTCCAGTTAAAGTTTGCATCATTCCAAAAGATTAAAAGCAAAAAGTATAAACTTTTTTTGTTCATAACTGATGTTATTACAGGGAGAGAAAGAGTCAAAGAAATTACAAATTAGGACTTCGCATACTTCTTTATTTACTTTAAATACAGATTTATTCAAAAAACAAAATTTTAAAGCTGTAAACAATTACAGTAAAAATTGCTTAGTAAAAAAGTGGGTACTTACTACGATATCAATTTTTAGGCTTTTAAATTTTGTTTTTTGATTTTGCATCAATAAAAAAAGAAAATAACTATTCCAAGAGGTTTTTCTTCTCTGTCTCTCTCTCTCTCTCTCTCTCTCTCTCACTCTCTCTAGTGACACCCATCATGCCCAGACAAGAACAAAATAACTTCTTTATTCTTGTTTAATCTTATAAAATGATGCAAATTTTGAGTAGACACGATTTCAAACTGTAATACGACAAATAGTGCTATGTGCATAATAGAGAAAGTGTGTTAGAATTTTGTGCACAATTGACCAAATCATGTATTTAAAATTGCAAGATTAAAAATAAAAACTAGAAAAAAAAATAATAAAAAAAAATCCTAAGGCAGTCACCAAAAAAAAAATTATTATTATTACTTTGTTATGCTAGTGTGCAAACCACGTCATTGAATTTAATTTTGTTCTAATTTTTATTAAAAACAGATTTTAGGCTTTCATTTTATACATTAAAAGTTATTTTTGAGTTGAATCTTTGTTTACTTTTCTTAAAGAATATATGGACACCCTGTATCAGTGTATAATATATATATATATATATATATATATATATATATATATATATATATATATATAAATATATATATATATATATATATATATATATATATATATATATATATATATATATATATATATATATATATATATATATATATATATATATATATATATATATATATATATATATATATATATAAATATATATATATATATATATATATATATTATATATATATATATATATCGATGCTTCCGCGTCAAAAGCGATTATCTACACTTTCCAGATTTCCGACAAAACGACTATCTACACTTTCCGAGCAGCACTGTAACCCGACTAGCGGCCATAAGCTTAACATTGCAGATGCTCGGCGGCGGAAAGTGTAGATAGTCGTTTTGTCGGAAATCTGGAATGTGTAGATGATCGCTTTTGACGCGGAGGCATCGATATATATATATATATATATATATATATATATATATATATATATATATATATATATATATATATATATATATACATACATATATATATATAATATATAATATAAAATATATAATAAATATTAAAAAAAAAATTTGTAATTTAGGCGCAAGAGATTGACTCAAAATTAACTGAGCTGAGTAATGACATAAAACAACTTGCAAAGCAGTTTGAAAAAAATGCAAAAACAACTGAAGACACAAAGTTGGAGTTGAGAGGAGAAGAAAAATTTCAGTTGTCAATATTGACAGGCTAACAGAGAGCACTGCAAAACAAGATGGACGTCGTGAGATTTAATCAAGATTATTTGAATCAGACACTGAGTCAACTAAGGCAGAATCAAGAAGAAATACAGCAGGTACTGGGTCAAATGAAACTGACCCAAGACGAAATGAAGATGGGACAGAATCAATTAAAACTTACTCAAAACGAAATAAAACATGAACAGAGTCAAATGAAACTGACTCAAGATAAAGAAAACAATAAAACAAACTCAATATTCGTTGCAATAAAGAAACTGCAATGTGATCTGTCAGTACTAAGCTTGACAACCCAGACCTTCAACAACAAGAGATATTACTTCTCACATGATCAGCCTGAGATGTCCTGGTCTGAGGCTGACAAATTCTGCAAGTCACATGGCATGGACTTGGTCAGCGTTGAAACAAAACAAGAGTGGGACGCTCTGAAGCCTGAAGTTGGAAAACTGTATAGTAAAATAAATTTTCCTTGGTCTAGTGGTAGTGATGCTGCACAGGAAGGTAAGTGGACGTGGACGTCAACTGGAACTGACGTTACATTCTTTGCTGGATTTAATAGTATGTCTAATAGTGCAAGTATAAACTGTTTATATCTTTATACTACAGGATGGGGAGATCACTATTGTTCACGCAAATTAGCTTTTATATGTGAACAAAATACTTTATGTTAAACATAAACAAAAAAGTGTTCAATGTAATAACATTTGTTATTTAACAGTTAATAAATTTAAGTAAAACAAACAGGCAAATTTTTATATAATATAATATTTATATCATTTATATTCATTATTGTTTTTGTAATTAAACCTACGTTATAACCAGATTGCAGTTTAATATTTTATATACTTTGTTTGGAAAATTGTATTTAACACCAAATTAAACATCATTTTTTGTAATATAAATAATTTACATAACTGTAATAATAAATGTTGTTTCTTTTACACTAACTTTGTTTAATTTAGTTCAATATATATATTTGTTAAAGAAATTTTTTTGGAATCAATATTTTATTTGTGTGCGATATTTTACCCTGGAAAGATATAAGTTAAAAGATAAAGTTTTTGTATTGTTGTTTATATGTAACAAGGTCACTGTAGTAAATGTTTACTCTCAAACACAATCATCAATAAATATATAAAAATTTTAAACATGCAATTTTATTTTACATTTCTTCCTTAAATAAAAATTAAAAAAGCTGTACAATTTGAAAACCAAAATACATACAACTGTATTTAAAACATTTTATTTCATAGTTACAGACTTTTACATATTTGTGAATTTATTGCTTCTAAATATTTGATTACATCTATAAATAAAAAAATATGTAAATAAATAAATAAATAAATAAATAAATAAATAAATAAATAATTAAATAAATAAATAAATAAATAAATAAATAAATAAATAAATAAATAAATAAATAAATAAATAAATAAATAAATAAATAAATAAATAAATAAATAAATAAATAAATAAATAAATAAATAAATATATAAATAAATAAATAAATAAATAAATAAATAAATAAATAAATAAATAAATAAATAAACTAGATTATGATGACCCCTGTACAGTTATGCAACATTTTCCACACACAAGTATAGCAGGTTGCCTACTTGGTGTGGTTTAACGAACTTTTTTATTGTCTTATTCCTCTCACTTTATTTGAATTTTGTTGTAAATAAATTTTTTTTTTAATATTGAATAAAAAACAATTATTGAAAGCAATTTATTTTTCGTGCTACAGAATTGAAAGTTCATACCATATGAACGCTTCATATGCCAAAGCAGATATTCAATTTTATCAGCAAGTGTCATTTTCTCTTACTTAAGTTGAGAGAAATGAACCATGCAGTCAATGTTGAATGTTAACTTATGCTTTTGAAGTCTATTCTCCCTCCTCTCTCTCTCTTTCACTTTTTCTTTCTTTGTGTCTCTCTCTCACTCTCTCTCTCTCTCTCTATCTATTACTCATTCTTAGACTTAACTCCAGCTAACATGTTTTCAAGCTAAATAAAGCTTGAAACCTATAGGACAAAAGTTGAAGTAAAGAAAAGTCATTCTAAGATTTGGGCCGTACGAGAATACTGGAACCAATACATGGACAATCTAACTGCATAATAATTATGCTGTCTCATTTGTAGCATAATTTGTTTTATTCAGCATAATTATTGCTATACTTCCTAATAACTATGTTACATATAGCATAAATATTATGTTGTACAGCATAATTATTTATTGTTCTAATTTAGCAACATTTATGCTATAATGACATACATGCAGCATAAATTACGTTTTTTACTATCGATGCAGTTATATGCAGCTCTACAAACTTTTTTAATTGACGCTTTTTAAAAAGGTCTGAAAATTCATGTTACATCGACGCCATGATGGATCAGTTATAGCGTGCTTGCATTCACGTTAAGTCGTCGTGTTAGGTTAATTATAGGATTTGCTCAATCATTTGTAAGCCTGGGTTGGATGATAGAGTGTTTGCAACTATTTTAAAGTCGACTTCATGTTGAATCACTTATAGCGTGTTTGTATTCATGTTAGGACGCCATGTTGATTCACTTATAACATGTTTGCATCTATGTTACAACGCCATTTTGGATCACTTATAGAATGTTTACTTCATGTCACGACGCCATGTTGAATCACTAATAGGGTGTTTGTATTCATGTTACGACACCATTTGGGATCACATATAGGGTGTGTGTATCCATGTTACGACGCCATGTTTATTCACTTATAGGGAGTTAGCATTCATGTTACGACGCCATTTTGGATCACTTAAAAGGTGGTTGCTCCATTTTACAACGCCATCTTGGATCACTTATTGGGTGTGTGCATCCACGTTACGACGCCATGTTGATTTACTTATGGGGTTTTTGCATCCATGTTTCGACGCCATTTTGGATCACTTAAAAGGTGGTTGCTCCATTTTACAACGCCATCTTGGATCACTTATTGGGTGTTTGCATCCATGTTACGACGCCATGTTGATTTACTTATAGGGTGTTTGCATCCATGTTACGACGCCATGTTGATTTACTTATAGGGTTTTTGCATCCATGTTACGACACCATGTTGGATCTGTTAGAGGGTGTTTGCATATATTATACGACGACATGTTGGATCATTTGTAGGGTGTTTGCATCCATGTTACAACGCCATGTTGATTCACTTATAGGGTGTTTGCATCCATGTTACGACGCCATTTTTAATCAGTTCATGGGTGTTTGCATCCATGTTACGACGCCACGTTGGATCACTTATAGCGTGTTTGCATCAATGTTGTGACGCCATTTTGGATCACTTATAGGGTGTTTGCATCCATGTTAAGACACAGCGTTCGAATCCCAGCACCGGAACAGGAAGGGTCATGCGTGTGAGTGGGGAAGGGGGGAAGGGGGTTGTGTTGATGAAGAAAAAGAAGAAGACTCAAGAAGATCCAAGTTCAACATGCAAACTGTGGCAGATCGATCCAGGTAAGTTGTCGGGATACGTGCGTGTGGTAACCAAGTGTTACGAACCAAGACTTATATGTACAGTGTACTATGCGTCAAGAAAGAAGATATATTTACATTGTGAACAGCAAGACAACAAACAACATTGCAACATCAACCCCCTGTTTGTTATGACGTCACAAACCTTATGTGGAGTCATCATATCTTTTATCAGGAAATAATTTTTAACCTAATTTATATTATACACGGAAAAAGCATAGCCACGTAATATAAATGCTAGCTCTAAGCAGCAACATTTTAAAATAATAAAATTTGTACTATAGGATGTAAACTAGATTGTAATGCCCCCTGCATACTCATGCAACTTTTTCAACGCACTTGCATAGCAGTTTGCCTACTTGGTGTGGTGTAAGGGGCTGTTATTTCTCTCTCTCTCTCTCTCTCTCTCTCTCTCTCTCTCTCTCTCTCTCTCTCTCTCTCTCTCTCTCCCTCTCTAGCTCTCTCGTTTTTTCATTCTTTCTTTACTTTTTTCTGGAGTCAATTTTTTCCCATGCTTCCTAAACCTTATAATGGACATTTCTTTCATTCATCATTTTTTTTTTAAAGAACTAGTCAAACCTGTGACACCAAACTTAGATACACGAGCTACCTGCAATGTTTGCAAATATAAAGGCAGTCGCGTCACATAGTTAATAGTGTAATATAAAATAGGAAAAATATCTAAATTCATCTATATAAATATAAATTAGGTAATAACTACTTTACTATTTACCTAATTAAAAAACAACCAGTGGGTAATTACGAAATATTTGCAAGAGATTACAAAGTTAGGTTGAAGGTCGTGAACTTGAGATAAAAATGTTTATAATTTTATATAATTATAATATAAATTATGATCTTTGACACCAAAATTAGATTGCAATAAACAAGACAGCAAAGTAGTAAATTTCTGCAGTTTGAACATCATAAACCAAGCTATACTTAAATAAATAACCTCTAATACTTATAGCATGATTTGTTTTAGAAATCAGCAAATTAAACGTATTTTCTGAAACATTTGCTATATTATAATAAATTACATGCAGCATAAATTAAGTTATTAAGTCGGTCCCTATATATATGTATGACTGGTAGAAAACAAAAGTTTTATTTATCATGTGCATTAGAAATGTAAAATAAACCAAACTTTATAACCTGTAGCATTTATTTTAGGTTTACTTGTTGTATTTAAGATTACAATTCTCTATTGATAACCAATTTTGGTTAAGGTACCACTTTAGGGTGGGGGTAAAAAAAAATTTATTATGAATTTGAATAAAGTTAAGGCTGGCGTACTCAAAAATGAAATCATAAAAATTCTATCATAAAACTCTCGTCACAACAGAGCGTCAAAGTATCGCAAATGCCCCGCCCCCTAATGCTACAAAATCTATATTTGGACTCCGATTTTGACCCACTTCTAATTTGTTCTTCGTTCTCTTCGTGTTCTTCGTGTTGATTTTTTAATGAAAAATGATTTTTCTAGAACGAATTTGCCAAGAAATAAATTATCGCAAATTGACCAATGTTAATTTGAATATGCAACCTTCAATAATTTTCTTCTCTGTAAATGTCTCGTAAAAATTGCTGAAAAAGTAAAAGTCATTAAAACTTGATTTATAGAACACACTACAATTTTTGGTATAGAAGTTGATCCAGAAAAATTTTGTACACGGGGAGCTTGAAGTTTTGTATGTTTTACGTGTTAAAGGGGACGTAAGTAAGCCAACGACTTTTAACGCTAATTTACGGAAGATTTGATTTGAGCTGAAAGTTTTTAGAGTAAAGAGAATTGTACTTTGGTTCATTATGAACCTAAAAAGTAATATTAAATTATATTTTACGACAACATCGCTACCCTAAAGTGTTACAGTAGGATTAGGTATCTTCAAAAATGTAACAATTTTGGGGGGTCACCATACTAGATTTTTAATGATGATTTTTTAAAGTTTTAGTCCCATAAGAGCCCATGTTAATTTCATTAAATAATTTCTCTCTTATCTGATGGTCACGGGTTTTGAAAATTGTTATCATAGGTAGCTGTTACTGTTAACTTTCAAATGGCATCATAAAATTTTGAAGTTTTCTTTTTAGATTTTGAGATACAAGCCATCTGAATACAACCCTTAACACAAAAGTTCATATTTTATAATTGTGAACAAAGCAAAGAAATAGTTGAAAATTGCAATAGGCAAAATAAGATAAATATAATAACACCATAGCTCAATACAGTAACATTTTGATATTTTCGCGTCAACATGAAGCTGCTACACTTTACAAAATTCCTAAGAATGAACAATCTACACTTTACAAATATCGGCTACCTGGAGCTTCTGCTATATAAAACAGGTAGGTGAAGCTCCAGGTAGCCGTTACTTTGTAAAGTGTAGATCTTTCATTCTTCGGAAATTTGTAAAGTGTATATAGTAGCTTCACCTTGACTCGAGAAGATCGATTTATACAAAAAAATTGAGATGTTCAGCATATAACATAATGATTACTGCTTTACAATACAAGCTGATGATATTAACTGTGAAAAAGTTGTAAAGACAGAAAAATCTGAAATTTTGCACAGTGATACATTAGGATTAGATATCTTCAAAAATCTAAAAAATTTGGGGGATCACCATGCTAGATTTTTAATAATGATTTTTTGAAGTTTTAGTCTCATAAGAGCCCATATTAATTTAAGTAATTAATTTCTATCTTATCTGATGGTCACGGATTCTGAAAATTTTATCATAGGTAGACGTTACTATTAACTTTTCACTGGCATCATAATATTTCGAAGTTTTCTTTTTAGATTTTGAGATACAAGCCATCTGTATACAATCCTTAATAGTAATAAGATATCTCAACTGCATTCATATAATTCATATCAATGAACTCATATAAAAGTCAAAGCCAAATGTGAGCACTAGAGAACGTAGGCTGAAATGGGAAAACGACAATTTTGTCCAGTGAACCAACAACGTAAACGTCGCAATGTTGTTTGTTTTGCATTTAATACAAAATTATAGAAGCTCAATGAAATTAAGAAATTTGTTATATTTTAATACACAGCACCGTTTGTAATAATCGAAAGGTTATTGTTTCTGATGTATCTTTTATGTGCAGCTCATCAATCACTTTCTTATTAGTGTGTGTGCATGACGTCATTCTGAATGCTTTTCAATGCTCTACTGGAGCAATGAATTGCTCGTATAGGACAAACATAGTTTTTGGCTATTTTCTTTGAAAATTACCCATTTTTTGGTTATTATTTATAATTTTTCTTGCATACTTGAAACTGAAATGCTCTAAAATTTTGCGAAGTAATTTTTAACTGTCAAAATAAGTCATTTTCTGATACTGGCCCATGTTATGTTATGGCATAATGTTACTTTAAAAACACATATAAAAATATAAAATTAATTTAGTATTATAATTTTTGTCAAAAAAAATTATTATATTTGCGGTAATATTAAAATTTTACTATTGTTATTTTTTAAATTAGCTCTTTTTCTTATTCGTTTTTATTATTTATAGAAAAGTTATAAAAAATTGTAATAAATTATTTTCCTAACTGCCGTGTGATGTGGATAGTTTTCTATGGATATGTACTTGCAAAGTGCTGATCTATAGCTTGGCAATCGGGTGACGTAATGTGGGGTTGCTTTTACCGTTTCCTACCCGGGACAACTAGTGAAACCCGAAAACTATCCACCAAATTTTTAACATACTTCTCAAATTTGCAAACATATTTTTTGTTTTCTATAAATTTTCTACACAACCATTTGACACCTTTACACTATAAGGTGTGTACGCATGACGTCATTCTGAGTGCTTTTCGATGTGTTTTTTTCGATGCTCAGCATAAGACAAACTTTTTTTTGTTTTTTTTTGCTATTTTCTTTGGTAAATTGGCTATTTTTTATCATTAATATATTTTTTTTGCATAGTTCAGGTAATAATTCAACCTGTTAACAGCATCAATGCTCTCAAAAAAAAAAAAAAAAAAAAAAAAAGCGAAGTATTTTTAAACTGGCAAAATGCGCCCATGTTATTAAGTACTTACTTATGACGTCGACTGAAACCACCCTAAATATTGACATGGCATTTATTTTTAAATACTCAAATTTTTAATAATTATTAAAATACTATTGACTGATAAAAGAATAACTGTTTTGAAGCCGACTATAAGCAATTTCACTCATATCCGCTTCCGTTTTGACTTACTGTGCATGCAACCGAAATCACTTAGAGAACCTTAACAGAGAAGCGCCAATCTCATGTTTTAGGCAGACCCGCATTACATTCGTTTTGAAAAACACGCTAATAGTACCCACACTTTCTAGCATTCTGATTGGCCAGATTCGAGAAATTGTTTGGGTGTCCAATCAGAACGCTAAAAAGTGTGGGTACTTTTAGCGAGTCTTTCAAAACTAATGTTATGCGGGTCTGCCTAAAACATGAGGTTGTCGCTTCTCTGTTAAGGGTCTCTAAAATCACTTATAGTTGGCCTCAAAAACGTTGTTCCTTTACTAGTCAATATTTTTTTTTTACATGAGTAATATAAATATTGTAATATTATTTAGAAATAAAACAAATACAAATAGAGATCCTTAGAATTCATTGTATTATGAAAGATAATTTGAATTTTTGTTTTCTATATGTCGTTGATGATATACAATATAAAAACATATAAATCGATGTTTCCCCGTCGAAGTGAACGAACTACATTTTACAAATTTCACTCAAAATGGACGATCTGCGTTTGGCGCTTCTACACGTTTTAACATGAGAACTAGATGGGGGAACTTGGAATTTGTAAAGTGTACAACGTTCATTTTTCCCCAAATTTGTAAAGCGTAGTTCGTTCACTTCGGCGGGTAAGCATACATATATATATATATATATATATATATATATATAAAGAAATCTAAAAAGATATAAAAATTGTGTAATGCTCTCGCATGTAGTCAGCAAGACAGCTGATGTTCACTAAAATACTAATCTTAATTGATGACACCTAACAAAAATAATCGTTGAAAAGCTTCGCCTCTCGTGTATTAGCAGTGCAGAAATAATACTCTTGTTTTAAACTGATATACTACTGTAATTATATTTTCATCACTGATGAAAATAACGTTAATATCACAAGATCATTGTTTTGATTGAAATATTTTGAAATAACTCAAAGTTTTGTGCACAAATCTCAAATCTGTAACAAAATTTTGAAGTCAAATTTCTTATTTAAAGCAAGTTAAATAAATTAAAATTAAGTCGGTAATAAAACTTTACACGTACTTTTATTCTGATCCATTTTATTATTAAAACCAGCATTTTTTCTCTCCTATATATAATCCATTAAATATTTATTTATTTGTATTCCTGTTTTTGTAAGCTTTTATCAATTTTATGATGGAAAATAAATCTGTATATTATAATATATTTTAAGCAAATTTTAATATTTTTATATTATATACAGCAAAAAAATGAATGAACTTTGTAATCTAGGTAGTAAATAGAGATTTTTCAAAAAGATTAAGGTCTTTTAAAAACATTAAAAAAAACATAAAAATATTGCTGTATTAATTTTTTCGTCAAGAATATTCTTTTTAAAAAAAATACTGATTTGAACATTAATAAATTGAGTAGCGATAAGGTCCATTTTCATGTATAATAATAATAATAATAATAATAATCAAGTAGGATTCCGGTGTTAGTGTTACAGAGGAAGAAAGACAAGAACTCTATAATAATAATAATAATAATAAACTTTATTAAGGCGTTGTGAGGGCTTGACAGCCCTATTTTACAAAACCTTGACCAGATATTTAATTTATACAGAGGCTTATTAACAACGATCATATAATTTTTAAAGGCTACATTATTACAATAACAAAAGAAAATCAGCACAGTTACACCTCACAATAGATTGAACTTATATATTTTGCAACAATTATCGTTAATAATAAATACTAAAACAATCATAAATTTCATAATATTATTCACATTGTTTTTTTTTTTAAATAACTGCAATATAATTTGTATATAAATATACTCATTTGGACCTCAATAACATATTTAACAATACGGGTTATTTTTATATGTAAAAATACACTGCTATTAGAACTTATTTTTTAACTTAATGTAAACATTCATTATATTTTATTAGCAGTATAATGTTTATTTTCAAAGTTTATTTGAACTCACTAATGCAAGTTTCAATTACTTCTTTTTCATATCAACAAATTAACAAAAATCATCATTAGTTTTTTTTTAATTTATTAAATTGTTATGAAATTTTGTGTTTGTTTGTACATTTATTTATTTATTTACATATTCTTTATTAATTAATTCATTAAAATAAAATTTAATATTAATTGTTTGTTTTTTTACTTATTAACGACACGCCTAATTAGAAACCCCAGTCTTCACTCAAGATAAAAAATATTGGCCATTAAAAAGAAACATTAAAAATGTTTGTCAATTTATATTTATTTAAAGTAAGCCAGTTCAGTCAGGTATTGCAGTGTACTGGCTGGCTACTAGATTGCTGTGTACTTTTGTGTGTCAATCTTAAAGTAGTCAAGCCAAAGAACGTCAAGCAATAACAATTACATTGGTCACGTGATATCCATGTATTTCAAATATAACTGATACATCGCATTGTACAGTTATTGTATATTGTATGGTTCAAAATATTGTGCAGTAAAATTGATGATCAGATTATGATGATGTTTCACATAATAATTTTCACATTTATAAATAATAAAGCGTGACAATAACTCGTGTATTATTTCCGTCAGTAGTTCAAATAATCAAAAGTTTATTATTGTGTTAGCTTACTCTGCAACTCTGCAAATAAAAAGTAAACAAACAAGTGTCACGTGACAATAAAAAGTGCTCAAGTTATGATTGTCATGTTTTATGACTTTACATCAAATAATATTTTATCACGTGTTGCTTACTTGCGCTCTCCGCCATGTTTAATATCACAATTAGTCAAGCTAAGCTACAACTAAAAAACATATTTTTGTGTCAGTTTTATTTGAAACTACATACACAAACGTACAACACCTAAAATTGAAACTTGCATATTATTTATCGACATAATTTTTTGTTTTAAAATTTTGAAATTAACATTTTTTTTATTGTTGAACTTAAATTTTTTACTTGAACAAAATTATAAAAAATATAATCAGATATGAAACAAACATGCTTTCTCACGTTTATTAACAATGTGCATCTTAAAATGATTTTTTTTTAGTGTTTGTGTGTAAAGTTTTGGATTATATGCAATATAAAAAATAAGAGATAATATATATTATATTCCTAAACACCAAAAAATGAACGCTTTATAAAACTATACGTAATAAAATTTAATGTCCACGCTTGCAGTCAGCACAGAATGTAGATGTACGGTTTTTGCACTTAAAAAATATGCACGGAATAATGAATTAAGTAATTTATGCTGCATTTATGTCATTAAAGCATAAATAATGCTAAATTACAACCACAAAACTAATTATGCTGAAAAATATTAATATTTATGCTGTTTTAACATAGTTATTATGCAATATAGTATAAATTATTCTGTATTGAAAAAGTTATGCTTCAAAATTGGTAACATAATTTTTGCATTTAACTTTTGTCCGTGTGCAAACAGATGGACATTTTATTTCACTTATTTCATGTCCTTGAAATGACAAAACTAACAAACCAGTAATAAGTATGACATCATGCGCATTCATCCTTTTATTTATAAAAGTTTTATACATTATCTCAATAAATATAGACACAACAACGACTCTGTTATTACACCATCTACAGTCTCAAAAATACTGCTAAGTATATTTATACTTACAAAATGTGTTGTTTGTCTATGTGGCCCGTGTAATTGAGTGATCCAACATGGCGTAGACTTTAATATGAATGCATACACCTTATATATAGTACTCAATTTATATGTTTAATATATTATTTATATATATAATATTATATATTATAAAATACATAATGAAATATACATGTAGTGTTTTTTATTATTTAATACACTAATGAGCAAAAAAAACGAGTATTTTTATTGACTATATGACAATGAATAAAAGTTACTGTGGACGTCTTGACTTCACACGTCACAGCTCTAGCTACCTGGTTATTATAAAAGGTAAATCAAATTAATTTATTAAGTAAGAAAAAAGGACCAGGTCATGATAATATAGGTGTTCAGGATATTTTATTTGGTGGCGAATCATTAATTCAATATTTAATAAGATTAACAAATATGTGTATTGAAAGCTCAGTATATCCTGATAATCTAAAATTATCATTGATAAGGCCAATTTATAAAGGTGGGGATCATAAACTATATAATAATTTTAGACCAGTTGCTGTATCTGCTTTTGTTGATAAATTTATACAAAAACATATTGAATTATTATTGTCTGATTATTTAGAAGAATTCAATATTATAAATAAAAATCAATATGCCTATCAAAAAAAAAAGGGTACAGCAAAATGTCTATATGATGTTTCCAATTTTATAAATGAAGAATTAGAAAAAGGGCATCATGTTCTTTGTTTATTTGTTGATTATTCCAAAGCATTTGACACTATAGACCATGACTTATTGTTAAAAGATTTAGAAGAAATTGGAATACGAGGACCAACATTAATGTTAATTGCGAATATTATAAAAAATAGACAAGTTGCTGTCAAAATTAAAAATATTGTAAGTGAAATTAAAATAATAAAATGAGGTATAATACAAGGAGGGGTCTTAAGTGCTAAATTCTTTATAATTTATGTTAACAAAATTTTTAATTTACTAAAATATTGTAAAGCAAAAATGTTTGCCGATGATTTACTTATGATAGCGGCTCATAGTAACTTTGAAGTTGCAAATAAAATGTTACAAAATGATTTTGATTCAGTTTTGGAATGGTCGCATGATAGGAAAATATTAATTAATAGGAAAAAAACAAAAGTGATGCACATTTTTAATAAGTATACATATACTATGCAAAATATTCAATTAAGAGCTCATACTAATAAGTGTTTACATAATTTTACTTTAAATTGTAATTGTGAGTTTGTAGAACAAGTAAATAATTATAATTACTTAGGAGCTATTATTGATCAAACATTTGATTGGGATTTGCATATTATGCAACTGTTAAATAAATTGAGATCTGCAATTTTTAAATTAAAAACAGTAAGATCATATGTGAATGAACAGACGATGAGACAATTATATTTTTCTTTTGTACATCCACATATATTATACGGTTTATTATCTTATGGTTGTACTAAATCAGGTAAATTATGGGAATTGAAAAAAATGCAAATAAGAATATTAAAAATTTAAAAAAAAGGAAATAAGCTAAAAAGTGATCTTGAATATTTTAAGTACTTTAAGATATTGCCAATAGAAGAAATGTTTAAATGTTCTTTTATTTGTGAAAATTATTTTGAAAATTCTCATGGTATACCGAGAACTCATATTTATAGTACCAGAACAGCAGTGACCAATCCTTTATTTGTACCAAAAATTGTAAATAGATTCACTGAAAGGACAAAAAAATTTTTACTTCCTAAATTATGGAATCAAATTCCATCAGAATTAAAAAGTTTTGCAAATAAAAATGAAACGAAATTTAATATGAAAAAATTCTTTCTTGATAATTTATAAAATGTTGAACAATTTTTTGCTGTTTGTATTGATTAATGATGATTAATTTTTGCTTCTTGTATTATAAAAATACTTCTCTTAAATGAAAAAAAAAAAAAAAAAAAAAAAAAAAAAAAAAAAAAAAAAATGTTTTTGTGTAAATACGTACTTTATTTGCTTTTGAAATATATATAATAAAAAATATGTATATGTAGTAATATAATATAATAAGACATGATTGTGTAACAATAAATGAACCAACCGATAAGGCTATGCCTTGGTTGGACTTTGTATATTTGTGTGTTTGAAATAATAAAAAAAAAAAAAAAAAAAAAAAAAAAGTACCAGACACTTATCTTTGCTACGCGCCTATGTCTATGCTTATTAGGTACTAATTTAACCTATTACCAATACACAAATGCTAAAATAGAAACATTGCTTTATATGCTGGGTCGGACTGGGTACCTAGGGGCCACGTCCGCAAGGCAGATGGAAAATAAAATAAAGGGGCGAAACTCTCAAAGCCCGCCACAGGCGTGATTTTAAATGTGGTTCGGTTATGGTCCTATTTGAAAAAAATTTAATACTAGTACACTTTGAAGAACCTGCTCCAATTTGGACTTTTTTTACATCATTTGTGTATAAAATTTTATAAACTTAGAAAAATGTTTTAATTTAAAAATAAATTTTATTTTAATAAAGCACACATTTTTTAAATACTTATTTCTTATTTTTATAAAACATAACAAATAAATTTAATTTTGGCGGGTTGTAATAAAGGTTTCAAGATTATATAAAATGCATTGAAAAAATATCTTACCATTTACATCACTAAACACACATTAGTTTGTCTCAAAACCCAATTTCAGCGACGTAGCGGTGATGAGAAAATTTCATAGATTTATTTAACCCGTGCTTCATTTTCATGCTACTTTTTGCATGATTCTAACGTCATAAAAAGTAATTCTATCGTAGATTGCATTTAAATTTCTTTATGCTCTGTTGTGGGGCCACATTTACAATGGGGTAAAAATTATTATCAGTTTTGTAAATCAAATTTGTTGTGTTTTATGATTAAAAACAACGTGTTATTTCATGTTTTCTATGTCTTTCATTGATAATAATAATTTTAAATTTTATAATGTTTCTAATTTGAATAAATTTTGCGACTTAAATTTAAATGACAATTTTTGAATATTATCCTTGAAGTCGATTAACTTAAATATTTGTTCTTATCGTATTTTGACATGTTTGACGAAGCTAAACTTTTAAGTAACATTTCATATTTATACTTTGTATAAATATTGTAATTAACAACCGTCTAGTTTGCGAGATATCAGTTAATCTCCTTCTCTCTTAATTCAATATTATTTTCAAGTTATCAAAACTTTGACATGATCTGAAAATTTATTAAAGTAGATTAACTTATATAGACTTATGTTCTATATATTTATTCTTTAGTTTATTAGCACAGTAAACCTTTAGTACATATGATAATAAAAAACTGACGCATGTATTGCAAATATTAAGAACTAGAATTAGGTAAAAGAGTGGCATCAACAAGTGGTCCAAAAAAACACAAATTCAAGGATGTGAAGATTACAAGTGTTAAGTTTTAATAAGATAAAAATGGGGGTAGGAGAAACCTAGCACGTGCATACATGAGCGAGAGATATATTTGAAGTTTATAACTTGGGTATAAAAGGACAATTTGACAGCAATAACTTTCATTACACCTACACTTGCCTAGAAAACGAAACAACTTTTGACGTGACACTTCTGCAAAACATAACTTTGGTAAGTATAGGAAGGCAATTATTTAAAAATACCTTCAGTACTGTACAACTTAACATTTGTGACTTTATTTCATTATTTAAAATACTCGTTATAAACTTAAATCATATATTTATAACAAAGATAAATAAATTTAGTTTAATAAATGATACAATTATATATTATTTTAAAAAAAAGTGATAACTGTTTAAAAAATTATCGATACAAATTTATCTTTGGCAGACTTTTTTTTTTTTTTTTTTTTTTCTCCAGCAAATTTTATGTTGAAAAACATGTTTTTGTTATTTATTTAGTAAAATTAGTTTTAAAATAACTAAAAATATGTAAGTGTTTTTTACTTGATCTATATGAGGTTTCAAAAATCAATCAATTAAAAAAATTGGAATTTTAAACTTTTGATTTAATTTTTTATTTAGTTACAAAGTTGCAAAATATAATTTTAAAAAAGTAACTGACTTTCTACTGGAATATAAAAATAATATTAAAGCTTGCTTTGCGATGTTATTTTCAAGCAGATATGTTAAGTAAGTTGACTTATATACATTGATGTTCTTATCTCTGGCATTTACATATTGAAACTTTATTTTACACCGAGAAATATATTTTTGCTAGCTTGACAAATAAATTTTTTGTTTTATTTATATTAGTTAGCAACTTTAAGTCAATCTCTGATATTAATTCTTACGTTTTTGTTTGATTTTGTTTTTCATAATATGTTAATTTAAATGAAACATTATTTAATGTTTCCAAATATAATATTTTTACTACGATACAAAATTAGAAGTTTTATTTAATATTTATTTAATGTTAAACAATAAAATAATTTTCAAGAAAATTTTGTTAAATTTAAAATGAGTTGACATTTATAACTTTTATAGCAAAATTAATTAACTTTACAAAATTTATAATAGATTTATTGATCTTTGCAATGCTTCAAAAATCATTAACCAATCAAACAATCAGTTAATTAATCAATCAATATTTTAATACTACATATTTAATTCAAAACTAAATTTTTAATATTATAATCTATTTATGTGTGTATATATATATAATATATATAATATATATATATATATATATATATATATATATATATATATATATATATATATACATACATACATACATACATACATACATACATACATACATACATACATACATACATACATACATACATACATACATACATACATACATACATACATACATACATACATACATACATACATACATACATACATACATACATACATACATACATACATACATACATACATACATACATAAATACATACATTCATACATATATATATATATAAACATACATATATATATATATATATATATATATATATATATATATATATATATATATATATATATATATATATATATATATTTCATTGAACAAATGGAATTGAGTCTACTAATAAAGTTGAAATAAAGATGAATTCATTACGAGATACAAGCAAGCTATAAAAACACAAAGTCAAGTTGAAGGTCATGGACGAGAGATAAAAATGTTAATTACTGATTTTATATTTCTTATCCAGAAATTTGAGATAACAGTTGGGAAAAATGAAATAGAAAAAAGAAAATATTGGAAAATATTAAATATTACAAAAATGAGACATTTAAAATAATATTCAGGATTGCATAATGCCTGGTTCACAGTAAGCTTTTGTTTATTCGAATCGTTAAGTGAGCTTCATAAGAATGCATGTTATTTTGAACACAAACTAATAGATAATTATATATTAAATGACTACAATAAATCAAAAATGACTTGGCATTGCATCAATAAAATGTATTGATTATTAATAATTTTTTTCTCATTATAATGCATTAAATATGTACAAATAAATATATGCAGCAAATAATCATTTGCTTTTTCATCTTTGTATGTGATTGTGTATGTTGTCATATTTAATTCACTTGGACGCCATATTAGAGCAATAAATGACATTGCTCAGCATAGGACAAAATATTGTTTCTAGTTAATTTCTCTGAAAAATCGGTTATTTTTTTCTCTCACATATTGAGATACTAATTCAAAGTATGAACAACAACAATGCTCTCAAAAATATTTCTGAGATTTAAATTTGAAAGTTGAGTTATTTTCCTATGTCGCCCATGTTATTGAGTGATTCATCAAGGCGTCTACCTTAACAAGTATGCATATATACACGCTATAAGGGTGTATGTGGATGACGTCATATTTATTGCGCTTGTAAGCCATACTGGAGTAGTGCATTCCATTGCTCAGCATAAGACAAACTTCATGTAAGCCTATTTTCTTTGGGAAATTGGTTAATTTTTTGTTCTTTATTATTTTTATCGCATACTTGAGATACTAATTCAACATAATTACAGCATCAATGCTCCCAAAAATATTGCATAGTGTTTTAAACTGTCAAAAATTTTTATTTTCCTATGCCACCTATGTTATTGAGTTATCCAACATGGCGGTTACTTTAACAAGAATGCATATATACACGCTATAAATAAAAGTGATAAATAGAGACCGGATTTGCTGGTACTCTCGACTTTTTTTCTGTTAGTTTTAGGTAACTTTTAACCAAAAATGAGTACGAATTGGACAATTTGAAGTCGTTTAAGCGTTACCCATTTTCAACATGTTTACCATTTTTTTAAAAAGAAGTACCATTTTTCAGGAAAAAATCAACATTTTTATACCATTTTTTTAAAAAAACATCAAAAAGCTAAAAAAAAAATAGTCGAAAAAAAGAAACGAAGTATTTCAAGACGTAATTGCTTCAATTTTTATTTCGTTTATACTTTATAACATTTTTTTTTAAATTTATAAATAATAAATTTTGGTAAAGAAATAGTACTGAATAATCTTAGCCTCATGATTTGTAAAGAAAAAAAAAAAAAAAAACTATTCACCATTAATATCTTCTATTGTATTATATCTTCCATAATATACATATTTCATTATACATACATATTAAGGGTACGCAATTAAGGGTTTACAAAGAATAAAAAAATATATAAATAAGTAAAAAAAAAAATCCACCTATATAGTTTTTAATTTATCGCCGCTGAAATTTACAAGTATAAAAGCATAATATAAGTAAAACCCGTTATAACAAACTTTCGTTAAAGCGAAGTCAAAAAATAATAAATTTTCAGCTAAAAATAGGCAGTGAAGCCCAATTTTCTTCAATACATCGCGTCCTCTCTTACGACAATTCTTCTAAAAACGCGTGGGATAAAATAAAAATAAAATAATAAATAAATTTGAATAAGTAAATGCTATCTCGATCGAATATCTAAAATTACGTGAAGCTTTGTTGTACTAACAAGTTTCAATAATGCCAAAAATTTTAGTTTCTATCACTGTGCAAACTGCAAAGAACTTTTTTAATGATTTTTGTTCTCATTTGTTTATGAATACGAGATTGCTGTCGCCGTAAACAAATAAATTTAGCAAAATTCAATTAAAAAAAAAAAAAAAAAAAAAAAACGTGTTCAATGCCTCATATTTATATAGTATTTAAAAAAAAAAGCTTTCTTTCGCGCAAAATTTACGTCTCTATCAAATATTATAGGTCCACATTTATTTCTTTAATTTTTATTTTGTTTTTCCTTAAAGTTGCATACTTTACAGGCGCGCAGTATATTTTCTTATTGTTTTTTTCCCCACTGCGAGATAATTTTCTAGAATTGTATTAATCTATGTAACTTTTTAATTATTGTACCGCGTCTTTCTTTCAAACAGCTTATAAAACACTTATTTTAATATGCTTTAGTGGTGCAAATTGTAAGTTATAAAAATTGTTCTTTGGTTTTTACTTTGGCTTAAGTGATCGGTTTAATTGTTTTAGCTCAAAAAAAAAATTTCAAAAAAATAGAAGCAAAAGCAATGAAATGACAAGTTTCAAAATATCAAACTTAATTTTTTATTTTTTCTATTTGTCCAATGATAAAATCTTGCTACCAAAAAAAATACAAAAACAAAAAACAAATATACAAAAAAAAAATACAAAAATACAAAAAAACAACAGAAATAGCTTATTAACAGCTTTTATGCTATTTTTAACGTTTTACCATTTTCACCATTTTTTCGATTTTTATACCATTTTGTACCATTTTTAGGCCCAAAATGTTACCATTTTTGTAACCAATTTTCCAAAAAAAAGTACCATTAAATCCGGTCTGATAAATACGTTATAATTAAAATAAACATTAGTAGTTTAAAATGAAATTATTTGAAAACTAATTATAATATTTTAACCATTGTAAATTGTAATATAAATGTGAAGTTAATATTTATATTTTATTTTACAGAAATGTTCTTCAAGATGACCGTTCTAGTTTTGCTGATGATGCAGTGCAAATTTCTGGACGTTACGGCTAAGGTAAGATCTCAACTTTAATTTTTTATATTTCTTGGTTTAGAAGCTCAATACAATGTCAAACTATAATTTAAGATATTAGCAAAGAGCTTTTTTTTTTGCCTAAATAGGTGCCAAAAATATAAAAAAATTCAACAAAAATTGAAAAAAGAGCGAAAAAGTGAAAAACTAAAATATATATATTTAATGTGGGAAAAAAGGAAAAATTTGAATTTTTTATTTTAAAGGGTGTATCCGCATGTCGCATGACATCATAATTAATAGTCCTAAAAAGACCATAGTGTAATATATCGAGGATGAGGAGCAGGGATACGACCAATGAGCTAGCACCCGAGTTTAGGAAAACGAAAAACAAAAGTCTTAATATTTTTTTCTATAATAGCTAGAAGCTAAAAATTATTTTATTTAAAACGGCTGGTTTATTAGCTTTCTGAAACATTTAAAAAAATAAAATTATGACGCAAATTAACAAAGTTAATTAATAATGGGAAATATTTGAGCGCGATTTTTGGTCTTGTTTTTACAACTGTGAAGTTCAACTCGATGTCAAAAGTTTAGTTAACATTGGATTGTAATGAATTTTTTACATAAAATACGAAACTAAACAGCGTATACAAGGATGTAAATTTTTTGGCAACCTCAAAAAATTAGCAAAGTTATTTGCACATTTCTAATTAAAAAAAATTTTGCGTTAAAATGAAGCTAAAACTTTAAAATTTGGGCTCAGTATTCACCATTAAAGTGAAAATGTTTGCTGAAAAAAATAAATTATTTTTGATCATTTGTTACAATTTTACAATTTAATTGAATACTTTAGAATAAATGAGAAAAGTGAAGCCGATGCACGAGAGAAAAAAGAGAAGAAATTTTGCAAGCTACTAAAAATTCGCTGTGCTAAGCTACTACGTAATTTTATTTTTTCTATCAAAATATCAAAGTTTCATACGGTGCCAACGAAATAACTTAATTATGTGACATATAAAACAAATACCCAAACAAAATGTTGCTGAAGTATGCATATTTTTACGCTGTTATACTTGCTTAAACCAACAGTTTTTTTTTCGTAGTAGCTTAGGACAGTGACTTTTTAGTAGCTTTTTCATTTTTTTCTCATTTATTCTAAAGTATTCAATTAAATTGTAAAATTGTAACAAATGATCAAAAATAATTTATTTTTTCAGCAAACATTTTCACTTTAATGGTAAACACTCAGGCCAAATTTCAAAGTTGTGGCTTCATTTTAACGCTAAAATTTTTTTAATTAGAAATGTGCAAATAACTTTGCTAATTTTTTGAGGTTGCCAAAAGATTTACATCCTTCTATACGCTGTTCAGTTTCGTATTTTATGTAAAAAAGTCATTACAATCCAATGTTAACTAAACTTTTGACATCGAGTTGAACTTCACAGTTGTAAAAACAAGACCAAAAATCGCGCTCAAATATTTCCCATTATTAATTAACTTTGTTAATTTGCGTCATAATTTTATTTTTTTAAATGTTCCAAAAAGCTAATAAACCAGCCGTTTTAAATAAAATAATTTTTAGCTTCTAGCTATTATAGAAAAAAATATTAAGACTTTTGTTTTTCGTTTTCCTAAACTCGGGTGCTAGCTCATTGGTCGTATCCCTGCTCCTCATCCTCGATATTCAAATTAATTACTTTACTTGTTTTGTTTTAGGCTCCAGACATGAAGTCGAAGATAAGCAAGTTAAGCGACGAGATCAGAAATCTGGGAAGCACATTAGGAGACAAAGTGATTGGCATTGAGGAAACTTTGAAGCAGATCAATTATGAGGAGAACTTTCTGTTGTCCATACTAACAGGCCAGCAGAGTGAACTGGACAACACTTTAAATATGATGAGAAATACCCAAGACGAGGACGGCAGAAAAATAAATGTTGTAATTAACGCAATAAAGCAACTGCCATGTGAGCTTGCTTTGCACGGCTTGAACACACAGGTCTTCAACAACAAGAAATATTATATCTCATACAATCTGCCTCAGATGTCCTGGCCTGAGGCTGACAAATTCTGCAAGTCACATGGCATGGAATTAGTAAGTGTTGAAACATGGCAAGAGTGGGACGCTCTAAAGCCTGAAGTTGGAAAACTACGTAGTAAAATAGAGTCTCCCTGGTCTAGTGGCAGTGATGCTGCACAGGAAGGTAAGTGGAAGTGGACGTCAACTGGAAATGACGTCACATTCTTGGCTGGACTGTATAATATGGTCAATATTACAAATCGAAACTGTTTGTTTCTTCATACTAGAGGATGGGGAGATCACCCTTGTTCAAGTAAATTACCTTTCATATGTGAACAAAATACTTTATGTTAAACATAAGCAAATCAGTGTTCAATGTAATAACATTTGTTATTTAACAGTCAAGGAATTTAAGTAAAGCAAACAGGCAAATTTTTATATCAGATAATATTTATATCATTTATATTCATTTTTGTTTTTGTAATAAAACCTATGTAATAACCAGACTGCAGTTTAATATTTTATATACTTTGTTTGGAAAATTGTATTTAACAACAAATTAAAAATAATTTTTTGTAATAATAAATCATTTACATAACTGTAATAATAAATGTTGTTTCTTTTACACTAACTTTGTTTAATTTAGTTCAAAAAATATATCTGTTAAATAAATTTTGTTGCATGGAATACTTTTTTTTTGTGCGATATTTTACCCTGGAAAGATATAAGTTAAAAGTTAAAGTTTTTGTATTGTTGTTTATATGTAACAAGGTCACTGTAGTAAAAGTTTACTCTCAAACACAATCATCAATAAATAAATAAAAGTTTTAAACATGAAATTTTATTTCGACATTTCATCCTTAATTAAAAAATAAAAAAGCTGTACAATTTGATTACAAAAATACATACAAATGTATTCAAACTATTTTATTTCATAGTTACAGACTTTAACATATTTGTGAATATATTTCTTATAACTATTTGATTACATCTATAAATAAATAAATAAATAAATTACTAAATAAATAAATAAATAAATAAATAAATAAATAAATAAATAAATAAATAAATAAATAAATAAGTAAATAAATAAATAAATAAATAAATAAATAAATAAATAAATAAATAAATAAATAAATAAATAAATAAATAAATAAATAAATAAATAAATAAATAAGTAAACAAATAAATAAACTAGATTATGATCACCCCTGTACAGTTATGCAACACTTTCCACACACAAGTATAGCAGGTTGCCTACTTGGTGTGGTGTAAGGGACTTTTTTAATGTCATATTCCTCTCTCTTTATTTGAATTTTGTTCTAAATAATATTTTTTGTAAATATTAAATAAAAAAATATTATTGAAAGCAATATATTTTCCATGCTACAGAATTGAAAGTTCATACTATATGAACGCTTCATATGTAAAAGCAGATATTCAATTTTGTCAGCAAGGGTCACTTTCCCTTACTTAAGTGGAGAGAAATGAACCATGGAGTCAATGTTGAATGTCAGCTTTTGCTACTAAAGTCTATTCTCTGTAATCTCTCACTCTCTCTCTCTCTCTCCATGACTCATTCTTAGACTTAACTCCAGCTAACATGTTTTCAAGCTAAATAAAGCTTGAAACCTATAGGACAAAAGTTGAAGTAAAGAAAAGACATTCTAAGATTTGGGCCGTACGAGAATATTGGAACCAATACATGGACAAACTAACTGCATAATAATTACGCTGTCATTTGTAGCATAATATGTTTTATTCAGCATAATTATTGCTATACTTCCTAATAACTATGTTACATATAGCATAAATATTATGTTGTACAGCATAATTATTTATTGTTCAAATTTAGCAACATTTATGCTATATTGACATAAATGCAGCATAAATTACGTTTTTTGTTTCGATGCAATTATATGCAGATCTACAAAAAAGTATTTATTTTTTAATTGACGCTATATAAAACGGTCTAAGAATTCATGTTGCATTGACGCCATCATGGATCAATTATAGCGTGCTTGCATTTACGTTAAGTCGTCGTGTTATGTTAATTATAGGCTTTGTTCAAACATATGTAAGCCTGTGTTGGATTATAGAGTGTTTACAATTATTTTTAAGTCGACGCCATTTTGATCACTTATAGAGTGTTTGCTCCATGTTACAACGCCATGTTGGATCACTTATAGAGTGTTTGCTCCATGTTACAACGCCATGTTGGATCACTTATAGGGTGTTTGTATTCATGTTATGACGCCATGTTTGAACACTTATAGGGTGTTTGCATCAATATTACGACGCCATCTTAGATTTGGTTGTTTTAATTCATGTTATGGATTAATGTTGCATCACTTATAGGGTGTTTGCACCCATGTTACGACGCCATGTTGGATTAGTTAAAGAGTGTTTGCATTTATGTTAGGAAGACATATTGGATCACTTTTAGGATGTTTGCTCCATGTTACGACGACATGTTGGATCACTTATAGGGTGTTTGCATCCATGTTAAGACGCCATTTTGGATCACTTATAGGGTGCTTGCATCTATGTTACGACGCCATGTTTGACCACCTATAGGGTGTGTGCTCCATATAACGACGCAATATTGGATCGCCTTTGTTATCTTTCATGTTATGAAACCATGTTGGATCAGTTAAAGGGTGTTTGCTCCATGTTACGATGCCATTTTGCATCACTTATAGGGTGTTGGCATCTATGTTGCGTCTCCATGTGTGATCACCTGTAGGATGTTTGCTCCATATTACGACGCAATCTTGAATCTCTTTTTTTTTTTCATTCATGTTACGACGCTATGTTGTATCACTTATAGATTGTTTGCATTCATGTTAAGACGACCTAATGGATCACTTATAGGGTGTTTGCTTTCATGTTTCAATGCCATGTTGGATCACTTATAGGATGTTTACTCCATATTACGACGCCATGTTGGATCACTTATAGGGTGTTTGCATCTATGTCACGATGCCATGTTGGATCACGTATAGGGTGTTTGCATCCATGTTACGATGCCATTTTGGATCACTTAAAGGATGTTTGCATCGATAATACGTGAACATGTTGGATCACCTACTGGGTTTTTGCATCCATGTTACGACGCCATGTTGGATCATTTATAGAGTGTTGGCATCCATGTTAGGACGACGTATTGGATCACTTATAGGTTGTTTGCATTCATTTAACGACGCAATGTTAGATCACTTACAGGGTGATTGCTCCACACGGAAAAAAATTATCTAAAGAGTTCATATTTAGACTTTTTTCATAATAAATTCTTTAGATACATACTAAACTTTTTAGAATCTAAAAAGTTAACTATTTTACCACTAAAGAATTTACGTTTGTACTAACGAGTTACTCTTTAAACTTTTTGCAAGAGAGTTATTGTTTAGTACTAAAGAGTTATTTATATGTATCTAAATAATTTATTAAATTTATGTTTTCCGTGCATATCACGACGCCATGTTGGATCACGTATAGGGTCTTTGCATCCATGTTACGACGCCATGTTGGATTACTTATTGGGTGTTTGCATCCATGTTACGACGCCATGTTGGATTACTTATTGGGTGTTTGCATCCATGTTACGACGCCATGTTGGATCACTTAAAGGATGTTTGCATTCATGTTAGGACGACATATTCGATCACTTATAGGATTTTTGATCCATGTTACGATGCCATGTTAAACTACTAATAGGGTGTTTGCATCCATGTTAAGACGCCATTGTCATATTGACAATTATTTAATTGAATAATAACAATAACATACAGTCTTGTCAAATATTTTTTTCTCTCAATGTATAATGGAGAGAATATCCGAAATACATCGATTGTTCTGTACACAGCATGGGGATAGTAATATTTTAACATTCAAAACTCGCGCTAAATTTGCAAAGCAATTCTTATGAAACAAACACGTGATGTTTTAACAGTTAAAATATTATATCGCAGTCTTGTGTTCGTCAAAGCACAAGTGTGTCATCACTAAATGTTCAATCTTGTAGAGGCTAGTGAAAAGTAAGTATGATTTGTACAACATAACAGGGTTCTCTGTATGATGAGTACTTTGTACCACATTTCACTAGTACACAATACCAATGCACTGGTAGCGAGTAAACATCATTCACTGGCAGAGAGAAGACATTTTAAATGTTTAATCTTGAGTATCAAATTTCAGGTAATTTAGATACCCACAATGCATTAGAGTTGATATCTGAACATGAATGTTTAAAAAAAACGTACGAAATATTCGGTGAATACCAATTTTAAAATACTGCCCTCTACTACTTTGTATTCTTAGTGCAGAAGTAATAGTAAATTGTGTACCTAGCAAAAATGCATATTAATTATTCTTAAAGGCATAGACCAGAAGAAAACAAAACACTTGCTGGGACTAATATAAATAACAGCAATTTGTCTCAAAGCCGTAGCAGTCATCATACAATTTTGACTTGCAATCCGCACTTTTTTCTCTCTTTTTTTTTTACCTGTTTTTGATGTCAGCCAACAGCATAATTTTCTATATTTTTACTATCTCTTGTGAGACCACATTTACATTCTTATAAAAATTGTCACCATCTTTGGAGATCCTCTTTTGTTTTTAATCAATAAAAAGCACAACATGTTGTTTTATGTGGTCTTTGTCTTCAATTAATGCTCTTCGCTTTTTTTCCCCTTAAAGGCGTAGAACATTCCAAACAAAAAAGTTGTAATATCCTAATAAACCTGAAAATCAACGTTGATTTGGTGAAAGTCAATGATTTCTAATTTATTTTCATTTTTCAAAATGCCACTGGCGGTCACTTGTTTTACTCGCGCGTAAACCAGGCGAGCTGTGACGACAGTGACTGCCAGTGGCATTTTGTGAATGGAAAATAAATTAGTAATCAATGGCTTTCGCCAAATCAACGTTGATTTTAAGGTTTATTAGGATAGTACACAACTTTTTTTTACGGTATTCTACGCCTTTAACTTCTTGATATATCAAAATATTAACAAGTAATGCATTAAAGGCATTGACAACATGAAAACATAAGTATTTATATCACAAAACACATGATGAGACTTACATAAATAACATTAGTTTGTCTCAAAATCCAACTGTAGCGCCGTAGAACTGATCAGAAAAAAAAATTATGCAACCCGCACAACATTGTTATACTAGCTTTTGCCTGTTTCTGACGTCATAAACAGATATATTCACGTAAATTGCATACTTTACATTTTTTACGCTTTCTTGTGGGGCCACATTTACATTCTGGTTCAAATTATCATCAGTTTTGTAGATCACATTTTATGTTAAAGAACATGTTGTTTTATGTTTTGTATGCCTTTAAAATAGTGATCAACTAATTTTGAGCCATTGTAGCTGAGTAGTAACATACAAAACATAACATAAACCTTAAAAAAAATTAAAAAAAAAAAAAAAAAAAGTAAAAAAAGAAATACGCTAAACCAGTTTTAATCAATGTGCAATTATGATGTTATGCAGGCTGAATGTCTGCCACGTACAACAGTTATGTTCAACAAGTGGCCTCCACATAAGCCGCTTATAACACAAATATTTACTGTCAGTAATAGAAGCAGAGAAGCTCGGCCACACAAATCTACACTTGCTACGTAAACAAAATGTCTGCAAGAGTTGTCTATGTTTTCAGACGACGTTGTGTGATGACGTAGCTCTATGTACCACGGGATCTGATTGGTTCTGTTAAATTACGTGCTTCTGATTGGTCGTAATTATCATGCAACACCGCAGACACTTTGTTACGTACCCAGCACAAAGTTGCAGAGATTTTGCTTCTCTGCTTCAAATTATCTAGTATCACTTATTAGTAAGGCCATAGGGTGTGTGCGCGTGACGTCATACTGAATGCCCATGAATGTCATATTGGAGTAATGAATAACATTGCTCACCATAAGACAAACGTAGTTCATGGCTTTTTTCTATAAGAAGTCGGAAATTTTTTATGGTATTTTTATTTTTCTCACACACGTTATCAAAGTAAACTACTATCAGTATTATAATACTCTCAAGATAGGTGCTTGGTATTTTTAAACTAGCCTATATTATAATGAATTTTCTATATGGCCTTATGTTATTGGGTGACCATCATGTAGTCGGCTTGACCATGAATTTATACACAATATAATGAAGATAAAAATTAGAAACAGTGTAAAATAAGTGATATCATTGCAATAATAACATCAAAAAATATAAATTTTCAAATAAATATTTTAGTATAATAAACGTGATATAAATTTAATATTACTTGCAGTACTAGCAGTCAAAAACTTTAAAATCTTTCATTTCCAAATTAGGTAAATACTAGATTAATATCAACGAGAATAGCTTCAAATCCTGATCAAAACACTCCTGAATCTTGACCAATAAAGAGTAGCTGATAAATTTAAATGTTAATTTGAAAACTAAATCCGACTTTCATTATAATTTATAAATTTTATTTTTATAAAAATAAAATAAAGTATAAAAACATAATTATGTTTAATATTATAAAAAATATATGAAAATATTTGTGATTTACAATAAATAAATAACATAAATTAATGTTATTAATGAAGTTTTAATATTATTACTAAACTAATATAACTTTTTGATTAAATATAATTTGTAATTTATAATATAATATTAGTAAAATTATTGTAATATACTAGCCCATATATATATGTTAGCATAAGAACAATCATGTTTTGTTTAGAGACGCAGCCTCTGTTACATATAATTAGTTAACACTGAGACGTGCAAACATTGCTAATCAAGTTTGCTAGAAGACACAATCTCAGTAAAACTAATTACTGAAATTGACTTAATTGATTAATAATAATCATATTTATCTTTATTATATTTTATGACAAATGTCGTGATGCGTGCGTGTGGTAACCAAGTTTTACGAAGAACCAAGACTGATATATGTGCAGTGTACTATGCGTCAAGAAAGAAGATATATTTACATTGTGAACATCAAGACAACAAACAACAGTGCAACATCAACATCTTTTTTGACGTCACAAACCTTAGGTAGAATGATCATATTATTATCACAAGAAATATTTTGTAACATAATATATTATACATAGACAAACAAAACCACGAATGTTTATGCTAGCTCCAAGAAGCAGCATTTATAATAACATAATTTATAATATATGGTGTATCAGCATGACGTCATATTTAATGCGCTTGGACGCCATACTGGAGTAATGAATAACATAGCTCAGCATAAGACAATTTAGCTTCTGGCTTTTTAAAGCTGAAATATTAAAAATAAGGCAAATAAATCTATAAATAAATAAACTAGATTGTGATGGCCCCTGCATACTTATGCAACTTTTTCAACGTACTTGTATAGCAGTTTGCCTACTTGATATGTGTAAGGGGCTATTGGTCTCTCTCTCTCTCTCTCTCTCTCTCTCTCTCTCTCTCTCTCTCTCTCTCTCTCTCTCTCTCTCTCTCTCTCTCTCTCTCTCTCTCTCTCTCTCTCTCTCTCTCTCTCTCTCTCTCTTACTTTTTGAATTCTTTTTCTTCCCATGCTCCCTAAACATTAAAATGAACATTTCTTTAATTAATTACTCTTTAATTTTTATTTATTTTAATTTTCCTTTTGTTAAAGGCCTAGACAAACCTGGGACACCAAACCTAGATACACGAGCTTTATGTACTGCTTGCAATTATAAAGGCAGTCGCGTCACTTCAGGTGACACTTAAGTAGCGCAAACTACAGTGAAGGTAAACAAAAATTATAAACAAGCAAATATGAGATGGCGAAATTTTATAGTGTAATATAAAATGGGGAAAATACATAAATTCATCTATATAAATATAAACAAGGTAATAGTTACTTTACTATTTACGTAAATAAAAACACAACTAGTGGGTAATTACGAAATATTTGCATGATATTATAAAGTCAAGTTGAAGGTCATGAACTTGAGATAAAAATGTTGATAATTTAATTAATAATATAAATTATGATCTTTGACACTAAAATTAGATTACAATAAACAAGACAGCACAGCTGTAAATTTCTGCAGTTTAAACATTATAAACCAAGCTATAGTTAAGTTAATTATCTCTAATACTTATAGCATGATTTGTCTTAGAAATCAGCAAATTAAACGGTTGTTTGAAGCATTTGCTACGTTATAATAAATTACATGCAGCATAAATTAAGTAATTAAGTCGGGCCGTGTATATATGTATGACTGGTAGAAAACAAAAGTTTGATTTATCACGTGCATTAGAAATGTAAAATAAACCAAACTTTATGACCCGTAGCATTTATTTTAGGTTGATTGTTGTATTTAAGATAACAATACTTAATTGATAACCAATTTTGGTTAACGATGCGTTTTATATTAATAATTTTATAAAGTTAGGTAATACACACGGAAACAATAAATTGTGTAATTTATGCTGCAATTATGTCAATATAGCATAAATAATACTAAACAAGAACAATATAGACAATGATTCTATCCATCATAACATTTATGGCGTGTATCATACTTGTTGTGCAGTATGCCATAAATTATGCTGTATTGAACGAATTGTGCTGAAAATGAGCTAGCAAAATTATAACGAAGATAATTTTATTCATGTAGATTAAAAAGAATTTGTGATGTTATCGTCGCATCGATTACAATACTTTTTGCTCATGAAATATGAAATACTACACTTAAAAATCAAAAAGGAAAAAGAGTCAAGAAATCCATTTGGGTAAAGTAAATTTAAGAAGCAATATTTAAAATATTTTATTCAATAAAAACATTGTACAATAATTTATATAGTTATTATTTTCAAAAAATCAATGTTTGAAATGATAATTAATGTTATCGTAATAGATGACAATGTTTTAAAAATAACGACATCGTTATAATGTGATGATCGTATCGTTATTGTTAAAGAGATTTTAAGTATCGAACCCAAGACTTGTAACATTCTGTGAAGATATATCAGGTGCCAGCTTGTCTATGATGAAACACACTACACATTCAAATTTACATTTAAATACTGATTAACAGTCTTGGTTTCGATACCCAACATTTCTTTAACGATAACGATACTACAATTTAGCCTCACAATATAACGATGTCGTAACTTTTAAAACAGTGTCTTACAATTACGATATACTGTATCGATTATCATTGTGCAATGTTTTCATTAAACTAAAATATTTATTTGACATCTTGCTTCATGATTGTACTATACCTACAATAATTACCAGTTCGATTATATATTATACTTTATAACTTTAAGTTATTTATTATTTTTTTGCACTTTTTATATTTTTGAAGCAAATTTTATCGTTATCGATGTGACGATAATATCGTCAAATCTTGATAAACATTAACGATAACTGTATATAACTGTTAAATTATTACATATTGACAACCAAATATATTTATCGATAGAGTATCGATGACATATTTATACAATAATTAAATTTCAAGACTTTTGATAAAGCATTGATATTATTGTATTTACGTCTACATTTTAATTACTATAATATATATATATATATTTATTTATATTTATTTATTTATATATATATATTTATTTTATTTTCTTGTTGCATTGTCTATTGACATGCATTGATATTTGTACACAACATTGTGTGTATTTTGATATTGTCAATAATTTGTGACAAGACCAAGACTTGATGTAAAAATTTGTTACTCTCAACTGCCTGGGTCAACAAATAAATCTCACAACTTTTACTTCTAATATGGACATAAATAACTACGTAATAATTATGCTACCTCATTATCAGCATAATTATTTTAATACAGCATAATCTTTGCGATAGAACAATAGAACTCATATTTAGGAACCGCCATTATAGTGGTCAGAAATACACAGGATAGCATAGGAAAACCGTATTTTTATATTTCAAAAGCAAACTAAGCTTTAAACCTCAATCTAAGTCTTATTTTTAAATTCTTTTAAGCTATAAGAATTTTAAAAAATATGAGATATATATGAGTGTAGTAGATTTTTACTTTTATTAATGCGAGAAATCTATGTTTCCCTTACAGTAGAAATTACAGTAATTACAGAAATTACAGTAGATTACAGTAGAAATTTACTTTAATAAATGCAAAAAATTAATAAAATTAACGTTTCCCTTATGCTCTGCAATGCATTAGGCATCAGAAACATGGCGAAAAAGCGCAAGAATGTGCAGAGTTTCTATATACATCACAATATTTAAACTAGAAAATATAATGTTGTACAGCATAATTATTTATGTTGCTATAATTTAGCATGGTTTATGCTATGACATAAATGCAGCATAAATAAGGTAACTTATGGTTTTCTAGTAGTTTCAATATTAACACAAATAGTTTAAAACTATAATTGGATTCAATTTAAAATATATATATAGGAAAAAATCAGCTTTCATAATAATATTTAAAAAAAATTATTTTTATTTTTTAATTTTTTTTTAAGATAAGTACAGAGCTAAGGTTACTTTTGAGACACAAGATGATGAAATACTGATAGTTATTACGTCTTTGAAAAATAAACATTACGTCAAAGTTACATAAAGTGATCAAAATAACCTCAAAAACCAGGATGTAAAGATCAAAAGTTGAACATGTGAGTTGAATAAAAAAGAGGTTATGAGAAACCTAGCACGTGCATACTTGAGGGAGAGAGATTTTTGCAGTTGATAATTTGGGTATAAAAGGACAATTTGACAGCAATAACTTTCATTACACCTACACTTGCCTAGAAGACGAAACAACTTTTGACGTGACACTTCTGCAAAACATAACTTTGGTAAGTATAGGAAGGCAAATATTTAAAAATACCTTCAGTACTGTACAACTTAACTTTTGTGAATTATTTTATTATTTTAGAATTGAGATCTAAATATACGTTATCACTTGATTACACATTTTGAAATATTTGGAGCATTAAATTAAAAATAAAATTATATTATTATTCAGAAAAAGTGAGTCATTTATTTAAAATATCGATAAAAAAGTCTTTTGTTAGCTAGTAAAATTAGTTTTTTAATAACTAAAATATGTCAGAAAGTTTTTTTACATGTTCTATATGGGGTCTTAAAAATTAATAAATTTATTTTAAGTATTTTAAATTTGAACACTTGATTTTATTTTTACTTTATTTTCAAAGTTAGACAGAAAAATCAAATAATAACTCATTTCATACGGTTATTTAAAAATAAAACTATTTTTTAGCTTGTTTTTGCGATGTTATTTTAAATCTCTGCCAGTTGCATATTGAAACTTTATTTTACACGGAAAAATTTATGTGTTTGCTACCAAGAGAAATAATATGTTTTTTATGTTTGATAATAATTTATATTAATTAAAAACACTAGGTAACTGCTTGGATATACCAAGTTTTAATATGATTATTACAAAACATAAGCAAGCTATTAAATACAAAAAGTCAAGTTGTAGGTCACAGATAAGAGATAAATATTTTGATGACTGTTTTAAATTTTCATAACAAGACATTTAACATTTGACACTATAGATAGAAAAGAAAGTTTCGATTATTTAGGATTGATTGACAGAACTTTCATTGAAGATTTACTACTTTTTGTAACTTTCTATGTTTTTGTATAAATAAATGTTTTAAATCACAGAAACACCTTAATAACGGTTTATTTATAAGTTAAAAATTTAAAATATTTTATTTTATAGTATAATTTTTTTAATAAGTAAAAATTAAAATTTACATTATTGTTTGTTAATTTCGAATATGTTGGTAAAAAATAATTATGACGTCATTAAAAATTTAGCACCAATTGCTTTAATTTATTGTAAATTTATACAAAATTTGATGTTAAATGTATCAGAACAAAACAATTGTGCCTGTAAACTAAATGAAGAATAGTTTCTGCAGTAAATAAAAATTTAAACACCAGAAATATAGTGGTTATACCAGTGGTATAGTGGATTTATTTCTTAACAGTTTCTTTTTTAAATTTCAGTGATAGGTCATACAAAAAAAAATTAAAATTACAAGAAACTTAAACATTATATAACTGTAAAGAAACTTTCGTTTTAATTGTTTTTAATAGCAAGTTAAAATAACCTTAAAATGCATTAAAAATTAACTTAATGTTTTCTTTTCATAGACAGATTATATAATAACATCATTAATAAATTGAAGAAATAAAAATAATATTTTAAAACAGTGTAAAAATATAAAGGTTGTGATATTAATCTGTTTATTTATATTTATGTTTTCTTTTTTTACAGAAATGTTCTTCAAGACGACCATTCTACTTTTGCTGATGATGCAGTGGAAATTTCAGGACACTACAGCTGAAGTAAGATCTCAACTTTTGTCAATTTATTTTGTTTACATTTGTAAAATATGATATATAAACTTTGAGGCAATAGTTTGCTACAGTTTTAAAATTTTAAAGTTTTCTTTCTTATTTTAAGTATTACTTTTTAAAATATAATTCACATAAAATACAATACAAAGTAATCAAGGCCTGTAGTATCAAAATATTGTTTACTTAACATTTCTGCATTAAATTGAATAGACCGTTGTTTTAATTTTGATTTTCAAAAGATAACTTTTAATATATAAAATAAAATAATAAAAATAGTTTACGATCTATAAAATATGTTTGCTGTGAAACAATAAAAAATAACAATAAAATTAAAAACAGAAACTATTTCACTAAAAACAATTTTTTTAGTTATTTTTTCAAAGTTATAATTTAGCATATAAAAATTTATTTTCTTAGAAGAATGTTTGATTGTCTGACACAATTGACAACTTGCATGACATTTTTATGGTTTTAAACAATTCTTTAGGAAAATTAAATAACATTTTTGTACTTTAATCAATTTTTCAATAATTCTCCTTTATTTTTAAAATATTAAAAAATAAATAAAAATTATATCAGAAAAAGAAATGCAAATTATCTATTGACATAATGGCCACCGTCTCACGTTAAATAAAATTTATTTGTTAAAACTTATTTTAAACGTGATGTAGCATGTTTTAGGCAGAAATATAAACACCAATAATAGTTAGTTTTTCTGAAGAATTTCTTGGGACCTTAATAAAATGACATACAAGTTGTTTATTTCTTTTTTTACGATCACTTTATTTGATTAACTTTAAAAGCTTTCATTGTGTTAGGAATAAAGTTTAAAAAAAAGGAAAAGGAAAAGGAAAAAATGTAAAAGCTCTATTAATGTTATTTTGTATACGAGTATATATGATATAATATTAATATTTATTGATTACATATAAACGTTAACATTCAAAATAAAGTTCCAACTTTGTAAATGAAATTACAACATTTGTTAACTAAAAATTATTCTAAAACTGTATTTAGTACACAAAAACATATTTTAATTTTTCTTAGATGATTCGAAATTTTTAATATTAAGTTTGCTGGCTATAATAAATAGCGTACATAGAAAAAAAGCTAAAATTATTTCCCCATTTGAGTATTTCCGTAAAAATTCGACCACTTAGTGTCTTTGAATATTAAATTTTATTAATTTTTTAATACACAAGGTGGCCATAATATTTTTTGAGAAAAGTAATAGTGAATAAAACAGAGAAGAAAAAACTCAAAATTAACTTTTAAGATATAAATTGAAAGCCTACAATTTGTCATTTATAAAAACGAACACAGAATAAAAATCAATCACATTGTTTGCTAACGAACTTTAAAAAAATGCATTTTTATTTTCAAAAGGATTTTTCTTAACTTCTCAAGTTTTTCTATTTTTATCCTGTAACTTTACGGACACTTTTTGGTCAGTTTAGTCACAAAATTCTCACTTACTCTGTCTATGATGCACACAGCACATTATTTTGTATGGCCGCTTGAAATCGTGTCCAGTTAAAGTTTGCATCATTCCAAAAGATTAAAAGCAAAAAGTATAAACATTTTTTGTTCATAACTGATGTTGTTACAGGGAGAGAAAGAGACAAAGAAATAACAATTAGGACTTCGCATACTTCTTTATTTAATTTAAATACAGATTTATTCAAAAAACAAAATTTTAAAGCTGTAAACAATAACAGTAAAAAATTGCTTAGTAAAAAAGTGGGTACTTACTACGATATCAATTTTCAGGCTTTTAAATTTTGTTTTTTGATTTTGCATCAATAAAAAAAGGAAATAACTATTCCAAGAGGTTTTTCTTCTCTGTCTCTCTGTCTCTCTCTCTTTGACTCTCTCTAGTGACACCCATCATGCCCAGACAAGAAAAAAATAACTTCTTTATTCTTGTTTAATCTTATAAAATGATGCAAATTTTGAGTAGACACGATTTCAAACTGTAATACGAGAAATAGTGCTATGTGCATAATAGAGAAAGTATGTTAGAATTTTGTGCACAATTGACCAAATCATGTATTTAAAATTGCAAGATTAAAAATAAAAACTAGAAAAAATAAAAATAAAAAAAAATCCTAAGGCAGTCACCAAAAAAAAATTATTATTATTACTTTGTTATGCTAGTGAGCAAACCACGTCATTGAATTTAATTTTGTTCTAATTTTTATTAAAAATAGTTTTGAGGCTTTCATTTTACACATTAAAAGTTATTTTTGAGTTTAATCTTTGTTTACTTTTCTTAAAGAATATATGGACACCCTGTATCAGTGTATAATATATATATATATATATATATATATATATATATATATATATATATATATATATATATATATATATATATATATATATATATATATATATATATATATATATATATATATATATATATATATATATATATATATATTATATATATATATATATATATATATATATATACATATATATATATAATAAATAATATAAAATATATAATAAATATTAACAGTTTTTTTGTATTTTAGGCGCAAGAGATTGACTCAAAATTAACTGAGCTGAGTAATGACATTAAACAACTTGCAAAGCAGTTTGAAAAAAATGCAAAAACAACTGAAGACACAAAGTTGGAGTTGAGAATAGAAGAAAACTTTCAGTTGTCAATATTGACAGGCCAACAGAGAGCACTGGAAAACAAGATGGACGTCGTGAGAAATAATCAAGATTATTTGAATCAGGCACTGAGTCAACTAAGGCAGAATCAAGAAGAAATACAGCAGGTACAGGGTCAAATGAAACTGACCCAAGACGAAATGAAGATGGGACAGAATCAATTAAAACTTACTCAAAACGAAATAAAACATGAACAGAGTCAAATGAAACTGACTCAAGATAAAGAAAACAATAAAACAAACTCAATATTCGATGCAATAAAGAAACTGCAATGTGATCTGTCAGTACTAAGCTTGACAACCCAGACCTTCAACAACAAGAGATATTACTTCTCACATGATCAGCCTGAGATGTCCTGGTCTGAGGCTGACAAATTCTGCAAGACACATGGCATGGACTTGGTCAGCGTTGAAACAAAACAAGAGTGGGACGCTCTGAAGCCTGAAGTTGGGAAACTGTATAGTAAAATAAATTTTCCTTGGTCTAGTGGCAGTGATGCTGCACAGGAAGGCAAGTGGACGTGGACGTCAACTGGAACTGGCGTCACATTCTTTGCTGGATTTAATAGTATGTCTAATAGTGCAAGTATAAACTGTTTATATCTTTATACGACAGGATGGGGAGATCACTATTGTTCACGCAAATTAGCTTTTATATGTGAACAAAATACTTTATGTTAAACATAAACAAAAAAGTGTTCAATGTAATAACATTTGTTATTTAACAGTCAAGGTATTTAAGTAAAACAAACAGGCAAATTTTTATATAATATAATATTTATATCATTTATATTCATTTTTGTTTTTGTAATAAAACCTACGTAATAACCAGATTGCAGTTTAATATTTTATATACTTTGTTTGGAAAATTGTATTTAACACCAAATTAAACATAATTTTTTGTAATAATAAATAATTTACATAACTGTAATAATAAATGTTGTTTCTTTTACACTAACTTTGTTTAATTTAGTTCAATATATATATTTGTTAAAGAAATTTTTTTGGAATCAATATTTTATTTGTGTGCGATATTTTACCCTGGAAAGATATAAGTTAAAAGATAAAGTTTTTGTATTGTTGTTTATATGTAACAAGGTCACTGTAGTAAATGTTTACTCTCAAACACAATCATCAATAAATATATAAAAATTTTAAACATGCAATTTTATTTTACATTTCTTCCTTAAATAAAAATTAAAAAAGCTGTACAATTTGATTACAAAAATACATACAACTGTATTTAAAACATTTTATTTCATAGTTACAGACTT
>OX439133.1:35218200-35285700 GCA_949318235.1 Ecdyonurus torrentis
TGATAGATAGGAATTGATGATAGTAAATATGCCGTATTTTTTTTTTAACTATATCACGCAAAATTAAGGGGTAAAAAGATTTTGAATTCTCGTAAAAAACTAAAGGAATTTTATAGTATTTAAAGAGGTTTAACAATAAGAAAATAATATTATAGTGAATAAATTTTACAACACTGGAAAGCCTCAAATTGTAGTCCAAACCCCCTCCCCCCCCCCCCCCCCCCCCCCCCCCCCCCCCCCCCCGGCGGCAGGCGGCGATTGCGGGTGGCGTTGAGTGAAGGGGGGAAGGGGATTTTGACTACAATTTGAGGCTTTCCAGTGTTGTAAAATTTATTCACTATAATATTATTTTCTTATTGTTAAACCTCTTTAAATACTATAAAATTCCTTTAGTTTTTTACGAGAATTCAAAATCTTTTTACCCCTTAATTTTGCGTGATATAGTTAAAAAAAAAATACGGCATATTTACTATCATCAATTCCTATCTATCAATAAAGCTTAGATTTTGAAACATTTTTCTATAGTTTTTCTTTTCTGTACAAGTATTTTAGCTTTTATAAATTTTTTAAATCGTTTTTGAAATGCTTTAAACAATATTTAACAAAGAATTGGTATTTATATTATTATTTTTACTCATAATTTGTTTGTTTTCTGAACTATTCGTTTTGTTAATAAAGTTACTTATTATAATTAAGCTGGATCTTTCTTTCTTTAACAACACTTTTCTTTGTTTTACAGTACAACTTTCAAAACACATCTTATAATTATGGTTCCATACTGATTTATGCATGGCGCTTTATTTGACTTTTGGTTTACCACACTTAGAAATTTACTTTTGATTGACTTTATTTTATAAGCTCATCTGTAATGGCTAAATGCAATATAAAATAATGTCTTTTAAAACTGTAATATTTTGAAATATTATTTTTAAATTTATTTGTTTGTTTTTTATTTGTCTCCTTTTTTCAGTACTGCATCATGTTACTTGTATTTTTTTCATTTCAATAACTTGGTTTTTAATTTTTTAGTGTAGATATTTTCAATAATAAAATTATAAAGTTTTTATTATAATGACGTATGTCAATTATCATTAATATTTTCAGGCTTTTAGTTGTTACGCGATTTTTCTATAACGTTAACTTAATTTTATACAAAACTAAAACTTAAACGATAACTTTAACTCTAATTAGTCCCCAACTATAACCTTAACTATAGCGTTAACTTACGTTACCTATAACGTCAACAGCTTATTTAGAGAATATGTATTTTTATGATTATTCGTTTATTTTATAATTTTTATGGCTCATATTTTACTTATATTTACAAATTTATAAATAAAAGAGAACTTTTATTTATTATTTCTCTCATTTCGTTAGTTGAAAATTTGTTTTTTCATCATTATAAAGTCAAAAGTTCTTTCAAAAGGTAACGTTATAGTCTTATATTTAACGCTATTTTAACTTCAATTTTTGTTAATCTATAACTTTAACGTTACTTTTTGCAATGTTTTAATCTATATTATAGAAATTATCAGTTAACTTTATAGTTAACTTATACCGTTAACGATTTTACGTTAACGACTACAAGACTGATTATTTTAATAATTATTGTTCAATATCTTTTCTATAGTTTTGAATATATAGATTCTTTTGGTTTAACAAGTTAAACAAGTAAATTCGTTGGTTAGTTAGTTATTTAATTTAACAACTTTTTAAAAAATTTAAAGAAAATACATTAAATTATGTTACTTTATACTAATCAAATATAATTTTTGGCTGCAACGTTTTTCAATATGAATAATATTTTCATGTTTTATGTTTCTATTTAACAGCCATGTTCTGTTTTAAGATGATTTAGTTTTTGCTACATTTTTGCTGCAATTCTTTATTATATGGTTAAAATAAAAGATTTTAAGCTTTTGATTACTTAAATGTTTATTAATGCTGCTTTATACGCATGAAGATGTATTTCATAAGGTAAAATTGTAATGTGAAATTTGCTTTGAATGACTTTTTCTTATTATATAAACACATCTTAGTTTAAAAAAATTATAGCATTTAATTGTAATGATTTAAGGTGGTAGGTACCGATTGATATCTCGCAAACTATAGTTTGTAAATTATATTATGTAAACAAAAAATAAAGAAGAAATGTGGTGTTAAGTTTATAGTTACGTCAAACATGTGAAAATACGATCAAATGTTTATGTTATTTTACTTTAAAGATAACATGTAAATGTAAAATTCAATTTTAAGCGACTTAAATTAGTTAGTCAAATTAGAAACTTTCTTAAAATTAAAAATATCATTAAAACTTTTCTCGGAACAAAAAAATATATATTTAAAAATTACTTGATTTTATTTGCAAATTATAATGTTAGTTTTGTTCAAAATAAATATTGTACAATTTTTTTTTTTTTTTTTTTTGAAAATATAGCTCTTTCAGCGATTTCTGGTACAAGAAAATCTCGAAACCTTTTTCATTTTTAGTTATTTGTATATTTTTATTTTCTCTCATTTGGATTTTTTCGGTAATGTATGTTACTTGTATTTAAAATTGTTACCCAATTTTTTTAATTTTAGATTTGGATTTTGTTTTTAGAATGATAAATTAATGCTTTTATTTTTATGCATTTATGTTATTTTTTTAATTTTCTTGAGTACGTCAATGAACAATATTAGCTTTTATACTGATTTTTCAACAAGCTTATACATAGTTTTGGATAAAGTTTTTTTTTGTTTAACAAGGTATTTAACTTTATGGTTTTAATTTCCTTCTGTTTTACTTGTTTCTTAAATCAAACATTAATGTTAAACGACTTTATATAATTTTTGTTTACGAATTATTGTATTAATAACATTTTTATGTAAATTAATAAACACTTAGTGTAATGAGGAATACAACATAAACAAAAAATTATGTGTAAGACATAAATAATTATCCTTTTTACTTTAAATCAGATAATCAAATCTAAACCAAACTATATAAATTTTTAAACCAAGGAAAATATTTTAAACCACATCACTAAGAAGCGCCTAGAACTATATTTGTATATTTAATTAAAATCATTGTTTTGCATTGTATTAAAACTCATAACCAAAATAATAAAATAAGTTCATATTCAATTCAAAATAAAATCTTTTACTTAAAAAAATTGCAAGTTGCAGCTTTGTGGTTATATCCACCGTTTCACTTTTTAGATTTGTTATCCTTTTTCTTTAACTATTTTGATTCTCCCTTTTCTCTTTAGAAAATATTTTTCTTAAAGACATTTATCGTTTATCCATTTAATTGCATAATAATGATTTCAATATTGTTCTATTTTTCAGAAGTAGATATTTTTAATTTTGTACAGCTCTGGCCGAACGTTTAAGACTGAGGCAGCGGCGGTCGCAGCATTTTCTCTTGAAGATAATAACATAGTGTAAATGCGGGTTGCGTAAACAAATTATTCTCAAAGTTACATTTGTTTCTGTTAAGTGATATAAAATTATTTTTTTTTATGATATTTATAACTGTTTTTATTATTATTATTCTTTTTTTTTTCTTGCTACGTAGTATTATTATTCCCCTCTTATTATAATTTTGTATGTAATCAAATAATTTCATGAATTTTTTCTGTTGGGGTTAGATGTAAGAGTGGACCAGACATATTGTCAGGCTTAAACCTCGACCTAATTTCAAAAATTTGTATTTTTTTCTCTATGCTTTTTTTTTAATAAAGACGATTATTTATTTATTTATTTATTTATTTATTTATTTATTTATTTATTATCGTCAAAGCTGTACTTGGTTTTCATTTTAAGGGGGTAGGTGACCGACTGATATCTCGCAAACTAGGACGGTTGCGAATAATAATACTTATATAACACAAAGTTATGAAAGAAATGTTACATAAAAATTTAGTTATGTCAAATATGTGAAAACTCGATTAAAATTTTAAGTTATTACACTTTAAAGATAACATGTAAATGTGAAAATTTAAATTTGATCGGAAAAAGTTTAAGTCAAATTAGAAACTTTTTTACAATCAACAATATCATTTAATTTTTTTTTGTTGGTATAAAAAAATATATATTAAATTTACTTGTTTTTATATGAAAATTAGTGTTTGTTTTTATTGGAATTAAATCATGTACAAAAAATTATTGTGAAAATATAGTTCTTCTTTTAGCGATTTCCGGTCCAAGTCGGTCCCCCACCGCCTTAAGAATTATTTTTAACTTTAATTTATTCACAAAATAAAAAATTAAAAATAATAATCAAGTGCTGCAACCTCACTCAAAAGATGTGTGACCTGATCACAAAGTTTTTTACCATACCGCAGCTTAAAATCAGACAATCAAATCTGTGGAATAGATAATAGATATATATTTTTTTATATTTTTTATTTGTTAAATTTATTGTATAGGTATATTTCTAATTGTAACTTATTAATTTTTTATTCTTTTTCTAAGGTTTTACATCACAACTTTTCTTCAAAATTACTCAAATATGTTTCAGATATTCGTTTGTAATATATAAATATTATAACAACTTAATTATATTTTATTTAGTTGGTGCATTTTGCATCACATTTATATATTTGTTTAAAAAATAAATCAAACAAACAAAGTTTATTTCTAAAATGAATTCACTAATGAGGCATATATCTTAACCAAATAACATCAATTTTAATTTACAATTTCTCAAAGAGTGGCGCGTTTTGCTTTAATTTACTATTTTGTAATGCCAAGTTGTTTAATTTGTGGTTTGTTTTATTATTGTGATTTGTTTGTACGGATTTAAATAAAAAGTTTTTATATTTCTAAATTTTCTTCCTTATTTAAAATAGTAGATTATCTATTGCTTCAAATTATTTTACCAATTTTGAAATAATAATAATAATAAACAAAACAAAAATACTTCTGTGATATGAATTATTTATCTATTTCAATTTTTGTTTATTTATCATGGCTGCAATGCCTGTCTTTTTCTTTTTTAAGCTGTTATATAAAGCTAAATATGCCTAATTTTCTACGTTGCTTCTTTTATTTTAACAATTTTTTAATTGATACGCAAAGCCTAAATACCCAAATACAAAAAAATAATAATAATAAAATAAATAAATAAAAAAATATATATATATTTGTACCAGTCAATCATAAAATTACCCCCAAAGCGATACCTCTTTCCTTGGAAAATAGAGGCCAAATTTTTACTTTTTGATCTGTAGGTGTTACTGAAGTATAAATTTAACAACCATTATCTAAAGAAAGTGACATATTTTTGATAAATTGGAGTGTCAAAATATACCAAAGAAATTAAAATATTTGTCTATTTACGTTCATTTTATTTTAATTGAAATCATTTTCAAATTCTGGAATACTCTTTTACTTACAATACGTAAAATATTGATAAGATGAACAGCTAAAATACTTTGTTAGTGTAATATAAATATAATTTTTGAACAAATTTGGTCAGAAACTTAAGTTAAAAGCAGTTTTAGAGAAAGGTGGTCGAGATTAAACGTAGCTGGTTGAGAAAAATAGCTGAAAAAACAAACAAATTTAGGCCTGACAGCTCAGAAATGTAGCTGACGATCATAAAGTGAAGGCGATGCGATGGTAATAAAGATTAATAGCATAGAGCTGAGTAAGGTTTTTGAAAGTTACAACTGAGGACTAGTAGAAAAGACAAAGACAACAAAGGTGAGGGAAGGGGCTAACTACCAATCTACAAGGTAATGGTATTAGAGCCAGTGGTAAAAGTGAGGGTACACATGTGGACACGCTGTTTGGCCTCGAGAATTCGGGGGTACACGCCGTGTACTCTCGATAAATTAAAAAACTATAAAATTATTATTAAAAAATCAAAGTTTTTGGAGAAAAACTATCAAATAAATAAAGAAATATAAATATTTTTTCAAATACTCGTACCAAATGATATTTTTATTGCTTTTTCAAAAATACTGTTTTTCCTTCTATTTTATGCGCACTGAGGCACTTTCAGCGTATAAGTTTTGCAATTCACATGTTTGGTTTCCTTTTGCTTTTGTAAATAATTTATTTGCTTAAAATTAAGTCCAGTTCAATGCTCAGCTGCGGTTGCGGTGCCGTGTTTTTTTAATTTTATAAACAAGCAGTGAAGCAAGTAAATTTAAATGGTAATTATGGCTAAAAGACAATTAAAAAAAAGTGAATTGTTTTTTAATACTAAAAAACAAAAATTAAGTTTTGAGGATGATGAAAACTCAAATATACAGAAACAACATCAATCACAACAACAAATGATCCAATAAGTACCCACATAAAAATAAAAGACTTGGAAAAAATGTAGAGTGCAATTCTAAAAAATAAATTTGAATTCTATTGCAATTCTATGGAATAAAAAACGCTTCTAAACATTTACACTGCAATAAGAAATATTTTAAGCAAATTTTCTAAATAGTTTCTACATTATTAAAACCTTTCCATTTGAATTCTAGCATAAAACATAGGTTTCTATTTGAATTCTTTTTTTTTAAATAAAAATTTTGTGACGTGTGGAAATAATTTCCACAAATTCAATATTTTATAGTCACTTCCAATTTATTTCTATTTTATAGCTCATCTGGGTGATTTAAATGTCTCCAATTGTGGCATATTATTCAAAATGAAAAAAAAAAAAGTGAAAGTATAAATAAAGAGTTTATAAAAGATTTCCAAAAAATTATTTTACAGTAAAAGTGTTATTTAATGCGCGATTTTTCAAAAATTAGTAGACTAATGAATTAATTGATTAAAAATGAATTTTGTGGAAATATTTTCTTTTCTAAATAGTTTGAAATAAAAATATAACGTTGCAGACCAAAAATGAAAAGAAGCTGTGCTTTTTTATTTTTTTGCATTTTCTAGGGTCACGGCTATTAAAAAAAAATACCTATAATTAGAATTGTTGTCATTATGGTGTTTTACTAATTTTCATACATTTACAATAAAATTGTTTGAGATGATGCGAGAAAAACCGCCAGTCAAAACCGAAAACCACCTGGCATTTCGTCAAATTTTATCCTATAAATTTGTAACTTTAGACACGGCTATATACTGTATCTCAATGCGATCTATCAATATTGAATAAAATAATAAAAAAATTGTAAAAGAAAAGCATACCAATTTCTAGTAATTTTACAACTTTATTATTGGTAATAAATAATCAAATTAATAACATTATAATAAAAAAACTGAAATAAAATAGGTTTAACGATTGGCTTGCTTTATTGAATTTGATTCATTATAATTATCTGCATATTATTTCCAATTGGTTTTAATATTGTCATAGCAAAAACTATGATGGTTACTTTCAGAAATATTTATTTAAATGACTAAGAATCAATTAAAAATATAAATATTTAGCTTTAGAAAATGCACAAAAATGTGTTTTTTTCCAACAAATTTTCACAAAATTTTACGGGGGCCGCAGCCCCCCCGCACCCCCCCCGGCAGGGGGGAGTCCTCCCCTGCACCCCCCCTCAGCATCATGGTTGCTCTCTACCTGGCGTGTACTCTCACTTTTCATTCCACTTTTACCACTGATTAGAGCCATCTCGTTCCATATCCGTTACGTCATAACAACTTAAAAACATGTTTTATGACGTTTTAATGACGTAACATTACTTATCTATAAACTATGACGTCAGATCATTTTATCAGTGATGTCTCAGGGTTTTCAGAGTAGGTTGTGACGTAGTTGGAGCCATAAACTGCACACCTTATTCTACTTGCGCTCGCTTCTCTGCTCTTGCTCGTCTCGCTCGCTCTCGCGCCCGCCTGCCTCACTGCACTCTGACCAGCGTGTCCCGCCACCTCTCTCTCTTACGCACACAATTCAACCCGACACACCGGCACACTTGTTTTTTTATATTCTTCTCTCTCTTTCCCCACATCTTCGCATGCAACATGCACGATAATAATTACAATCCACAAAATATTACGCGTTTTCACAATAAATATAGCAATGATACGATATATAATATAAAGTTTTCAATTACATGCATACCGTGACAGACAGTCTATACCGGTCGGAAAACACGAAAATAACAAAGACGAAATTAAATTTCAATTACATAATGAATTAAAATGAACGTTTATTTACATTTTAAATATGTGTATGGTATTCAAACTACCCTAAAACGATAAATACCTTCATTTGAGACCACATTTTTTCTCATTTACCCGCCATGTCTGCACCACGCACATACCGGCATCTGGCATCATCACATAGTCAGTTCTCATTTTTTACGTTTCCTCCTTTCGCCGGACCTAAAATAAGATGTTCCACAAAGTAAACGCATTCTTACACATAAAATTATTATATTAAAACCATGTTTACTTCCCGTGTATTCCATTAGTTTGTGGATTTTTCAAGAGCCGCTTCGCTTGCATTCTTCCTTCTGCTTCGCCATGTTGCTTTCTTTCACTATCCGTATCGTATGTTGTCGCAAGTATTCGGCAGTGATCGTAAAGTTCTGTTTTAAATTAGTTACCGCGGCAAACTTATTTTAGATGGGCGCGAGATTAGACATTGATAATAACTTATTTTAAACACAAAAATATTGCCAACTTATTTAATGCAGAAAAAACGTTCAGCAGCTAAAGTTAGTTATTAAAAACAACTAAAGTAATGCACTATTTTTTTGAGTGTACGGATGCATTTTATTTTCGATGTGCATGGTTCAAAACAACTTAAGCAACATTATAATATCAACTCAAAGTCATGATCTAACATATTAACATAAGTACCTATATTACCCCCTCCCCCTCCCCCCTACTTCTTAAATATTTACAAAAAAACGTCATATTTCCAGAAATTAGGTAAGAAGTAGGGGGAGGGGGAGGGAGTAATATAGGTACTTATGTTAATTTGTTAGATCAAGACTTTGAGTTGATTTTATAATGTTGCTTAAGTTGTTTTGAACCATGCACATCGAAAATAAAATACATCCGTAAGCTCTGAAGCTTTTTGCCGTCCGATGAAAAAACTACGATTTTCAAAATTAGAAAAAAATAGTAATAATTAAAAGGCCAGGCTGATTTTTTGACATATGTTAGAACAATAGTGTAGAAGTATTTTAGACCAAAAAAATTGATAAAATATTTGGAGACTTTTTTGTAATTCATTTTTAGATTTTGCATATTTTTTCATTTTTATCAAAATTCAAAATTCCCGCTAAATTCAACAAAGGTGACTGGAAAAATAATATTAAAATTTTTAGTAAGCACAAATACCCAGGTACCTATATGCAAACTTACGTTTCAAAATTCTTATTAGTTTCGCTGCAATACGGCTCCAAACAATACTCAAAATAAGCTTTTTCAGCCGATTTTCCACGATTTTTCCTAAAAAATCGACTTTTTTGCTTTCATGTAATGTGAATACTGCCATAGTATCCAAATATAATATAAAAATTCCCAAATATCATCGTACCAAATTATGGGAAAAAACTAAGTTTAGCTCAAAATCTCAATTATTCAATTTTGAATTTCCCGCCCCAAAATTTCAGTTTTAGTCCTAATTACCTAAAACTTTATATTTATAGGTTTTAGACAGTCCTCAATAACATATATTTTTTTCACTAAAATTTCAGATGAGGGTGTTATACTGTGTGAGATGAGGAATTCTGGCCCATATATATATATTATATATATATATATATCCCTATAAGTGTACTGTTAAATTAGGGGACCCTTGGCTTTTCTCTCTTTTCCCCGAGCGCTAAACTGAATAGCTTCATTGCGTATGGCTTTGAGCCTCAGAGTTTTTGTTTCCCTAAATCGGGTAAAGTTAGAAATTTCTCTTTTTTTTTTTTTCTTTTTTGCATTTGTTTAGGTAAATGTTGAAATTTAAACACTTAGAATTTGAAATACAAGTTATGCAACATTACACATACTTGACCAACCCAATATTACGAACACATCCTAAAATGAACTAAAAATTATAAACATGCTCTGCATGGGCGAGGTTTCTTGGTCATCGTACTCGCGGACGACGATGCAAGATTAACTTGCTGTCAGGACGGGAAGTTCACCAGACTGTTTACAGACGACAGTTCAAGACCCTTACGAAGTCGAGGAACCATCTCCGTCCTCCGTAGGGGAAATGCTAGGATGGATTATTTGAAACATGTTCGTGTCTCTTTGGTTAACAGCTGCAAACGTAAGTGAAGCTGTCGTGCACTTGGAGTGCACATCCGTATGCTGCGTCAATCGCACGCCGGAGTGGCGAGGTACAACGTATAACATCGTAGTACCATGACCTAGCACTAAGCCACCTATATAGCACTGTCCTACAGTCAAAGGTCAGTAGCACAAGTGCATCACATAGGACATGCCTACATTTTATTTAACATTAAAGACACAGAAAACATTAACACAACATGTTCTAAACACGAAATGGGATCTACAAAACTCATGATATTTTTTACCAGAATGTTAATATGACCCCACAAGACAGCTTGAAAAAATATTTAAGCATGCAGTTTGCTTGAATATTCCTGTTTATGACGTTATAAATAGGCAAAAACTATTATAAAAATGTTGTGCGGGTTGCATAAATCGAAATTTTCTCATCACTGCTACGGCGCTACAGTTGGGTTTTGAGAACAATTAATGTTATTTATGTAAGTCCCATCAAGTGTTTTGTTATGTAAATGCATATGTTTTCATGTGGTCTATGCCTTTAATACGGACTAAATTAATTACAATGTTTAGTTACGTAGAACATTTTACACAAATAATTATTCACACGGACACAAATTAGTATAAGAAATTTCTATAATTGTTTTCATTGTTGAAAGGTCATTATTACCATTTTACTACATGTTATTTTAGTCAGGTTTTCAGCAATACAAAAATAATTTGGTACGAATACTTACTTGGTATCTAGGGACATGTTAAAGATTAAAGATTTTATTGTGTTCCATGTCTTTACAGAGTATAACAAGCAAATTCATACATATATACATAACACTTAAAAACAAGAAAGAGAAAAGACAACAGAGTTATTAAATATAGAAAATCCAAAAAGTGTGCATATGAAAGCAAGTACTAATTTAACAGTACTTTACATTATTAGCTGCTAGCTAGTCTAACACACTATAGAACATATTTTCTAACAGGTATTTCTGAGCTGACTTTTTGAAAGAATCATATGATTCACACTGTTTTATTTCATTGGGGAGTGCATTATAGATTAGGGGTATACAATATTGAGGACATTTTTTGCTAAGTGATAAGCGTTGTTTTTCAAGGTAAAAGTTTCCACCATTCCTGGTTTCATATGAGTGAACGCTGTAGACAGGTTTAAACCATGATGGGTATCTCCTTATAAACTTAACACATTCATAGATAAATATACAGGGCCGTGGCAAAATGTTTAATTCAATAAAGTGGGGTAACCATGACAATGGGAGATAAGTGCTGAAAATAGTTCTCACTGCACGCTTCTGCATGACAAAAACTTTTATCCGTGCTAGGGACTCTAACAGAGACCTGCGTCGAAGTAATTTTTAGTAAAATTTTGTTCTTCTTATAGAGATGTTTATAATAAAAATGAACATTTTGTTATTCTTTTATATTCAAAATTTACAGGTTAATTTAATATTGAGCTGGTTTAAACTATTTTCTCCTATATTTCACGCAGCCTTATGATGTAAATATTAATTGTAAATAAAACCTATATTTATATTGGTACTTACAAATTAGTTAAAAATATAAATTACTAAAAATACACATAGAAGATATTTTGCTATGTTAAAAGATAGGCAGAGAATCTTAAAGGCTTAACAGGTTGCATAACCTACAGGATACTCTAAAATTTTAATAAAATAATATTGCTGTTTACAATATGAAACTAATACAATATGCATAATAATAAATTATGTATTTTCATAAATGTGTCATTATCTTTAGTAATCAAAAATAGATTACATTTTGAGTCTAAATTCCCTATGCATATATATTTAAAGGCATAGACATAAAGAAAAAAAAAATTGTATGTACATTACTATTTGCTGGTTCAATCTCAAGATATTGATTTTTAATAAAACCTCTTCTTCTAAAACAGATGTTTATAATATTAATATACATTTATTTACTATATTATTCATTATGTTATTGTTGTTATAATTATGTTATTAATTTATATTAATTGAGCTGATTAAAAGTATCCTGTGCTATATTTCAAGTAGCCATATAATGTAAATACTAATTGTAAATAAAACCTTCATTTCTAACGATACTTATACAAATTAGATCAAAATATAAAATACTAAAAATACACACTGGAGATATTTTGCCATGTTAAAAGATAGGCAGAAAATATTAAAGGCTCAAAAGGTTGCATAATCTACAGGATACTCTAGAATTCTAATAATGTTATTAATAATACCATACAAGTAATATTTATAAATTTTATAGGGTGGTTGCATTCATATAAAAGTCGATGCCATCTTGGAACACTAAATATCATGGGCAGGTGAAGGTAAATAACATTATTTTTTCAAATTGAAAATATTTAGCCACATTTTTGAGAGCATTGTTAGAGCAGGTTTATTTATAGGGTTCCACGTTTACGAGAACATAATAATATCAAATAAACCAACAAACTTTCCAAAGAAAATAACCAAAAAAGACATTATTTGTCTTTATACACTATTCTTATCGTTTCGTGATTGGTTCAGACAGCTCATATGTTGGTGAAAAAAAGTTCACATGATCTTGAGTAGCTATTCACATGAGTAGCTATTTCAATTGACAGTTGTTTTGCATGTTATTTTAGTGATATAATCTTAATATTTCACATATCTATCCTATCGCTACCAATACATTTTTGTCAAACCATTTTCTTTTTAAACAGACGTTTCTGATATTAACTGTGTACATTTTGTTAGCTATTGATATTCACAATTTTTTAATTAATTCTATTGAGCTGATTTAAAAAATTCTTTGGAATATTTCAAGTAGCCATATTATGTAAATATTAATTGTTAATAAAACCTGTATCTGTTTTGGTACTTACTAATTGGTTAAAAATAAAAATTACTGAAAATACACTTCGGAGATATTTTGCCATGTTAAAAGCTAGACAGAAAATCTTAAAGACTAAACAATTCACATGACCTAGAGGCAGTGGCGGCCCGTCAAATTGGGCGCCCGGGGGATAAACTTGCGGTGCGCCCCCACCCCACCCATAGAAATAGTATAATGAGGCGAATGGGGCGAAGCCCCCTTATTGCGCCGCAGGCGCGATTTTTTTGCGTGCCACGCCCCCTTTTGGCAGAAAATGCAAAATTAGTATACTAAAAAGAATTTGCTATTACAATTCAAGTACTTCAAATTTAATATTTTCTACACCATTTGAGCATAAAATTGAAGAAAAATGTTGATATTTTTTTTCTTCAATATATAAGAACATGATTCTAAAGTATTGCGTTTTAAAAATTTCTTTACGACAGCTTAAGGTAGTATAGTATGCACTTTAAGGTAGGATTGTATTTTTCTTTTCTGTATTAAGTAGAATGTGCTATACCCAAAAATTAAATTTAGAAAAATTCTATCTCAAAAACTGCCTCTCGTCACAACAGAGTGTGAAAGTGTCGCAAAATACACCCCCAATGCTAAATGAAACTATATATTTAAACCCCGATTTTAACCCATGCTTTAATTTATATATATATATTATATATATATATATATATATATATATATATATATATATATATATATATATATATATATATATATATATATATATATATATATATATACAGGGTGTTTATTTAAATTTTTACTTTTTCAGAGGCGTTTTTTAATATGAAGTTTATTGACCAATTAGACTTTTTATACATCAAAGTAAAGCTTAAGTTTTGATATTTTGTTTTCTGTTTTTAAAAATGTGATTTATCGATTTTTCTTTTGACTAGATGCAAAACAATACGAAGAGCGATTTTTTCGAAAAACAGACGTTAGCAAACAGCATTTTCCTAAAAACCAAAAAAACACTTATTAAATTTTTTTTTCTTAGTTAAAAGTGATGATAAGCAAATGACATTAAGGTTTTCCCAAGTGGGAACCATTTGTAGCCCGGCAGTTGTCAAGTCAAAACTGCAAATCGAGCCAGACGCATTGCGGAGCATCTACGCCGTGATGGACTCGATAGAATCAGTAATCCTGATGGTGTCGCTTCAACTCGGGGATATATTGCACTGGAGTCTTAAACACTTTGTCTTTGACGCCCCACTAGAAAAAATCATGTGAGGTGAGGTCTGATGATCTTGGTGCCCAAGCTGTGGGTCCATCTCGGCCAATCCAGCCTTTGTTTACATCGAAATCTGGCGCAATCGAGAGTTTTTATCTTCAAAAATGAACTCTTACGACACTTACTGATTAAAATGAAAACCACGTGACATAACTCCTTTTTGCAAACATTTTTAAAAATGTCAAAATTTGTGCTTTAAATTGATATATAACAAGTTGCAATTGTAAAAAAATTTCATAGTGAAATCAGCCTCTAAAATTGTAAAAATTGAAAAAAACACCATGTATATTAGGTGTTTAAAAAATGCTTTTCAGGTTGAGAAGTTTGCTTCTAAAATTTGATTTTACGGATTCATCCACAAGGATTTTTTTTTTTTTTTTTTTACAAGTGACCCATGTAAATTTAAATAAAATTATGCTATTTGCAATAATTTTGTTCTTCGTAAAATCTCGTAAAAATCGTTTTTGAACTCAAAGTCAATAAAAGTTTATCTGTACAGTATATTTTAGAACACGCTATTTAGTATTTTTTGTTCAAGTAAAATATTGCGTACGAAGAGCTTGACGTTTTGTATCTTTTACTTAATAAATTTGGGGAAGATTTTATTTGAGCCGAAATTTAAGTTACATACTTTACTAACTCCACACATAATTATTTGTGGAGAAAACTGTTACTTGGCTCATTATAAAAATTAAAATAATAAAATAAAAAAAATATATAACTTTTAAAAATTATATAAAAAATATAATTATATACGCATGTAAAATGCTTCACTATTTTACAGATTGTGCATTATCAAACTTCAATTTCATATGCTTTTGTCTTTAAGACTGTTTTATTGTAGTTTTTATAACAATTTATTAGGCACTTATTTCTCTCGCCTGTGCGCCCTTTTTACTCCGGCGCCCTTTTTACCCCGGCGCCCGGGGGAAATGTCCCCTCATCCCCCTCTATTGGGCCGCCACTGCCTAGAGGCTACTCTAAAATTCTAATAATGCTGTTTATAATACCATACAAATAATGTAAAATATTTATTAATTATGTATTTTTCTAAAATATTTCACTATGAGACACAGATAATTAAATTTCTAATTCTGAATTCTGTTTGGAATTATAATTAAAGCCATCGACCATTAAAATACACAATCTTTTACTTAGGATAAAACATAAGACTGACATAAATAGGACTTAAATAAATAACAATGGGTTGTCTCAAAACCCATCAGTAGCAGTGATCAAAAAATTTCAACTCATGCAAGCCGCACAACTTTTTCATTTTTTTTTCTCTGACGTCATACGCCGGAATAGTCACACAAATATCATACTTACAGTACTTTTACGCTCTCTCGTGTGGACGCATTTATAATCTGGTAAAAATTGTCATCAGTTTCGTAGATCATTTAAAATCACAACATGTTGTTTGATGTGATCTATATCTTTAAGTACACGGAAAAAAAATTAATACTAATTGCAGGTACATAAACCTGTATTTTGCAATAGGTACACTTGAATTTGGAACAGGTAGTTATAAAACTACCATACCACTAAATCTAAGTGAGTCACACCTTTATTGTTGCTTAGTGCACCTGCACTAGGCATTATTGTAGAATAATAATACCTGTGTTCTGGCTTATATGTCTACCTATTACATTTTTAGTATTATTTTTTTTTGCGTGTAGATAATTTAATGACGTAACGTCATATATTATATCATTTACACGCGTATTTATGTTGTAAGAAATAATATGAATTTTGTGTAAATATTTTCAAACTAATTTATGGGTTTTATTCCAAATATATTAAATTCATTAAAAGTTAATTTGACAGAGAAATGCTGACATTCAACGTCACAGAAAATGTGACGTAATTTTATCGTAAGTTATAAATAATGTACTGAATAACTGTTTACTTCTACTAGAATTTTATATAGTTTACAAATAATAAAAATTATATTAAAAAAGGGAGCTGGTACTGTTTCGTGGTTGACGAGACATACAGCCAAGAAACTTGGCACAAAAAAAATAAAAATAATGCTTGAAAAATGTTCTTCACTACAAAAATTAATCTACACACATGCTATAATTGAACCTTACATGTCATCTCAAGAACTTTATACCTTTTATCTAAAAAAAAAAATTTGAATTATTTACCAAATGACTTTTAAAGTTTGCATTCAGTCCCGAATAAAAGAGTGAGTGTTTGCGTGCGTGCGTGCGTGCGTGCGTGCGTGCGTGCGTGCGTGCGTGCGTGCGTGCGTGCGTGCGTGCGTGCGTGCGTGCGTGCGTGCGTGCGTGCGTGCGTGCGTGCGTGCGTGCGTGCGTGCGTGCGTGCGTGCGTGCGTGCGTGCGAGCGTGCGTGCGTGCGTGCGGGCGTGCGTGCGTGCGGGCGGGCGGGCGTGCGGACGTGCGTGCGTATAAAAGTGCGCGACAATGTGTATATTTAAAAGTTAGAAATCATTGGAACTTGTTTTGTCATCTTTCTATCTTCAAGGCTGAAAAGAGAATGAAAATTTTTGGGAAATTCTTTACACAAGTTCTTGGCATTGATCTATTTGTAATAAACACGAGTAGCATATATTTTAATTTATCACTGAGCAAAATTTCAGTTTTTTTTTTCTTTATCTTAACAATTATTGCATTTAATCCCGTAGAATCCAACTTCACTTTCTATCTCGATTATTAGCTATATACGTATGAAGGAAGTATCTAAATTTTCGTTGTTTTTAATTGCAGCGCAACATTATGAAGAGGTGAGACTTAATCATGTTTATATTTTCAGTCACCGAGTTGAGAAAAAATATGACCTACATCGTACACTTCACGGTAAATGAAAATTTTAATATAGAACTTTTATTTAATTAAAATTATAATAAATATTTCTATTTTAAAATAAAAAATAAATAAATAGAAAATAAATTTTTTATAACAATTTTTAACAATATTTTTTATTATTCTCCTATAAAAATGTTTAATTCAAATTATCTCAAATTAACTCAAAAATTGTTTGCATCATAGCATAATAAAGGTAAGTGTTTTTATAATGAAGGTATAATGAATTTACTAATAAAATATTTTTATTATTAAAAAACAAAGCATAATAAGGTATAGAATGTTTTTTATATGATCAATGATTATTTCTTGTATGTATCACAACAAATAAGAGAAACACTTTCAATTAAAATTAAATGTTATTTGTTTTTATTTAATTTGCAACTAAATTGATACTTGTAGTTTTGGTTACCAATATGATTATTTCAATCTCCCTCCCTACCTCCCTCCCTCCCCCCCTCTCTCTCTCTCTTTCCCTCTCTATGTTAAATCCACATATTATAAAGCCATATATATTCTGAACGACATTACACAGCTTCACAGTCTGTTATCTACAAACAATACAAAGTCAACTGCAATTAATTTTGATTTGTTTTATTTTTAAACCAAAACCAAAAAAATTTCCTTGTATGATACAATGAACGAGGCGATGTTGAAGATAAAATATTAAAACAGTTTTATTTTTGCCCGACATCTTCAACGTTATAGCAAAGTAACGTCAAGACATTGTCTTATCAACATGTACAATGTAAACTGAACACTGAAATGTAACGTTTAATTCCCGCTCGTCCTCTAACACAGTATTAAAGGCATTGACCAGAAGAAAACATTAACAATTACACCATAAAACACTTTATGGGGCTTACATAAATAAAAATAACATTAGTTCGTCTGCAAACCTATAACTGTAGCATCGAAGCAGTGATCAGAAAATTGCAATGAATGCAACAAATAAAACTTTTTCATATTACTAAATTTTGCATGTTTATGACGTCATAAACAGAAATAAGTAGCATACATCACATTTTTTTTATGCTGTCTTGTGCGGACATTTTTAATTGATGTTGAAAATTGTCATCAATTTTGTAGATCCTATTTTGTGTTTAATCATTAAAAATAATGTCATTGGCAGTTTTCTTTTTAGATTGTGAGATACAAGTTATCTTTAATATCTTGTCAACGCATGCAAAGAAATGGTCTTTACAATTTAAAATTTTTATAAAAATTATTTTTAATTCATTATTTTAATTTTTATTAATTCCAGTAGAATAAAAATATATTAGATTTATATACTTAACTTTAACTTTATGAAATAAATTACGCTTGCATAAAATATTGTCATTACAATATATTTCTTATGTAGCACTCATATTGTGCAGTTTTTAGTGTATAAGTCTGACTATCATTTCTCATTGTTTTGTTTAAACAAGAACCTGCTTTTATGTATAATGTTTTGTATATGAATTTAGGAGATAGAAATGAAGAACCGTATTTTGAATTTGAATTTTAAAAAAAATACGCCAATATAAGACAACAATGCAGTGCATGCAGGTACAGACATTTAACGTAAAATTGAATTTCTATTGGCTTATGGCCATTCAATGCAATCAGATGGAGATTTCAATGGACGCAAAACCCTATCTAAATACATGTTATAATTATAATATGCCAAACGAGATTAATGTATCAGTAAAATGACCGTACAGCAATGTTATGTCCAGCAAGCAATGCAGTGTGTGCAGGTACATCAATGTTATGTCCAGAGCAATGTTAGGACAGTACGACATACATACGTGATGTGTGCACGTCAATCAAACTGTCAGATCTACTAAGCAACAAAGTAGGCTGTGTCACCTCATGTTAAAGTTACACTCAAGTCTTATGTTAACATCTCACAACCAGACAAACTTAACACCGCAAACTGAAGTCACGTCACGCTAAAAGTGGGAGGTGCCTCACTTCAGCCTTATGTGCTGGTCACAATCAACTGGAAATATGACGAAGGGAATTATAGCTTTTTTTTAATACTTGTTTACAAACACGTTAAAAGTTGTTTATCACAGAAAGACTAAACATTTGAAGGCATAGACTAGAGAAAAATTTACATCAAAAAGCTCTTGATGTGACTTACATAATAACATTAGTTTGTCTCAAAACCCAACTGTAGCGTCGCAGCAGTGATCAGAAATTTTTAATTTATTCGACCTACATAATATATATATTCATACTAAATTTTGTCTGTCTCAAAAAAAAGAAATATTCAAGGAAACTGCATATTTTACACGCTCTGTTTTAAAGCCATATTTACATTCTGGTAAAAATTGTCATCAGTTTTATAGATTTCATTTTGTGTTTTATTGTTAAAATGTATTATGTTGTTCATGTGGTCTATGGCTTTAACTAAATTTGATGACAGCATTGTAAAATGTAAAGATCTAGTAATGTTGGACCTCGCCTAGGATTAATCCCTTAACATATAAGATTAATACAATGAATTTAATTAAAAAACAATTCGTTTTTATAAATCGATGGTGTTGCGGCTAAACCACGCTTCTACATTTAGCGTGATTCCTTACTTTCAAACATCTACGTTTATCGCGATAGCCATAAAAACGCGTATCTACATTTATCGCGACAACAGGTAAACTCATTTCTACATAGGAAAACAGGTGTAGAAATGTTTTTACCTGTTGTCGCGATAAATGTAGATACGCGTTTTCATGGCTATCGCGATAAACGTAGATGTGTGAAAGTAAGGAATCACGCTAAATGTAGAAGCGTGGTTTAGCCGCAACACCATCGAAATATTATATATATATATATTATATTTATATATAATTTTATAAGTAATTTTAGCTTGATTAAAATTAATATATTTATATGCTCTAAATGTGTAGGTGTTATGTTAATAAAAGTTGTGAAGTAAGATACATCTGAAATATTGTTGATATGTTGAAAACAAAGTAAATAAATATAGAGATAAAAATATTAGACCGTGATGGCCCCTGCATACTTATGCAACTTTTTCAACACACTTGTATAGCAGTTTACCTACTTGGTATCGTGTCAGGGGCTAGTGTTTCTCTCTCTCTCTCTCTCTCTCTCTCTCTCTCTCTCTCTCTCTCTCTCTCTCTCTCTCTCTCTCTCTCTCTCTCTCTCTCTTTCTCTCACCCACACACTCACAAATTTTCTTTCTTTCTGAATTGAAGGCAATTTCTTCCCCTGCCCCCTAAATATTAAAATAAAAATTTCTTTAATTTTTCTTTATTTCTTTATTTTTTTTATTTTCTGTTAAATGACTGAGCAAACCTGTGACACGAAACCTAGATACGCGAGCTACCTGTAGTGCTTGCAGTTTTAAAGGCAGTCACGTAACTTCAAGTGCCACTTAAGTAGCGCAAACTACAGTGAAGGTAAACAAAAATATTAAGCAAACATATAATGGCGAGACTTCATAGTGTAATATAACATAGTAAATATCTATACAAATATAAACACGGTAAAAATTACTTTATTATTAACCTAAATAGAAAATGCCTAGTGGGTAATTAGGAAATATTTGCAAGAGATTATAAAGTCAAGTTGAAGGTCATGAACTTGAGATAATAATGTTTACAATTTTATTTATAATATAAATTATGATCTTTGACACTAAAATTAGATTGCAACAAACAAGACAGCACAGCTGTAACATTTCTGCAGTTTTAACATCATAAATCAAGCTATACTTAAAGGAATAGACCAGATAAAAACAATAGCATTTATATTATAGAACACTTGATGGGATTTACATAAATAACTTTAGTTTGCCTCATAACCCAACAGTAGTCCCGTAGCAGTGATCAGAAAGCTCGATTTATGCAACCCGCACAACATTTTCATCCTAGTTTTTGCACGTTTCTGAAGTCATAAACTTGAATTTTTACGCAATTTGCATACTTTACAGTATTTTCACGCTCTCTCGTGGAGCTACATTAACATTCTGGTGAAAATTGTCATCAGTTTTGAAGATCCAGTTTCGTGTTTATTCATTAAAAAGTACATGTTGTTTTATGTGGTCTATGGCTTTAAGTAATTTACCTCTAATACTTATAGCATGATTTGTATAAGAAATCAGCAAGTTAAAGGAGTTTTTTAAGCATTAGCTATATTATAATTATAAACTAGATTTTTTGGCTTCGCCACTTTTTTCTGTCATTATTAGGTCACTTATTATGAAAAACCAGAGTGAATTACGCAATATATAGTTATATAAGACTCATTTGATTTCACCGTTTACCAACGTTTTTCCGTTTATCACTATTTTTACTTTCTTCGCAATTTTTTAGGTTACTCAACATTTGTGAAATATTTTGAACTTTTTTATTATAATTATAAGTTTTCATTATGCATTATGACTGGTTGAAATAAAAGAGAGTTTTATTTATCATGTGCATTAGAAATGAAAAATAAACCAAACTTTATGACCTGTAGCATTTATTTTAAGTTGGATGTTGTATTTAAGATAACAATACTTAATTGATAACGAATTTTGGGTAACGATGCGTTATATGTTGATAATTTTATAAAATGTATCTTTAGATTATATAGAGTAACAAAAATTGATGATATTATGGTCGCATCAATTACGATACTTTTGCTCAAAAAATATGAAATACTACACTTAAAAGTTCTTAAAGTGAACAAAAAAAAAACACTGTGGCAAGGAATCCATTTAGGTAAAGTAAATTTAATGAAGCAGGATTTGAAATATTTCACGTAATAAAAACATTGTACTATGATTTATAGTTATCGTTATCCGTATTCGATGGCAATGTTTTAAAAATAACGACATCGTTATAATGTGATGATCGTATCGTTATCGTTATAGAGATTTTGAGTATTGAACCCAAGACTTGTAACATTCTATGAAGATATATCAGGTGCCAGCTTGTCTATGATGAAACACACTACACATAAAAATTTACAATTAAATACTGATTAAAGTCTTGGGTTCGATACCCAACATTTCTTTAACGATAACGATACTACAATTTAGCCTCACACTATAACGATATCGTTACTTTTAAAACTGTTACTTACAATTACGATATACTGTATCGATAATCATAGTGCAATGTTTTTATTAAACTTAAATAATTTAAATCTTGCTGCATGACTGTACTATACCTACAATATTTACTAGCCTAATTTATATATTTTACTTCTTAACATTTTGTCACTTTTTTTTTTTTTTTTTTTTTTTTTGCACTTTTCAAATTTTTTGAAGCAAATTTTATCGTTAACTTTAATAATTAACTTTATTATTTTTTTTGGTTTTTTGCACTTTTTATATTTTTGAAGCATATTTTATCGTTATGGATGTCACGATAATTTCGTCAAAACTTGATAAACTGTAACGATAACTGTATAATTATAACTGTTAAATTATAACGCATTGACAACCAAATATATTTATCGATAGAGTATCGATGACATATTTATACAAGAATTAATTTTCAAGACTGTTGATAAAACATTGATATTATTGTATTTACGTCTACATTTTTATTACTATAACATATGTATTTATTTTTTAATTTTTTTGTTGCATTGTTTATTGCCTTGTGTTGATATTTATACACAACAATGTGTGTATTTTAATGCTGTCAATAATGTGTGACAAGACCAAGACTTGATGTAAAAATTTGTTACTCTCAACTGCCTGGGTCAACAAATAAATCTCACAACTTTTACTTCTAACATGGACATAAATAACTACGTAATAATTATGCTGGCTCATTATCAGCATAATTATTTTAATACAGCATAATCCATGCTTTAGAACAACTGCACTCATATTTAATAGCCGACATTATAGTAATCAAAAATACACAGGCCAGCATAGGAAAAACTTTATTTTTATAATTAAAAAGCAAACTTACCTTAAAACCTATATAAACCTTAATTGTAGGTTCTTATAAGCTAGAAGAATTTGAGAAAATATGAAAGATATGAGTGTAGTAGATTTTTACATTTATTAATGCCAGAAATTTATGTTTCCCTTATGCTCTACAATGCATTAGGCATCACAAACATGGCCGCAAAGCACAAGAATGTGCAAAAGTTATACATAATGATAATAATTTTACGAGAAAATATTATGTTTTACAGAATAGTTATTTAGTTGCTAAAATTTAGCATGGTTTATGCTATGACATAAATGCAGCATAAATTACGTAAGTTATGGTTTTCTAGTACTTTCAATAATAACACAAAACGCTCAAAACTATAATAGTATACAATTAAAAATTATACGTAGAAAAATTAAGTTTACTTTTATAATAAAATTTAGAAAAAGCTTTTTTTATATATTTTTATTTATTTATTTATTGAATTTTTTTTTGAGATAAATATAGAGCTAAGGTTATTTTTGAGAAACAAGATGATGAAATACTGATAATTATTTCGTCTTATAAAAATTACAATTACGTCAAAGTTACATAAAGTGATCAAAATAACCTCAGAAACCAGGATGTAAGATCAAAAGTTGAACATGTGAGTCGAATTAAAAAGAGGTTTGGTGAAACCAAGCACGTGCATACATGAGGGAGAGAGATTTTTGCAGTTGATAATTTGGGTATAAAAGTACAATTTGACAGCAATAACTTTCATTACACCTACACTTGCCTAGAAGACGAAACAACTTTTGACGTGACACTTCTGCAAAACATAACTTTGGTAAGTATAGGAAGGCAATTATTTAAAAATACCTTCAGTACTGTACAACTTAAAATTTGTGAATTGTTTTATTATTTTAGAATTAGGATATAAATAAATGTTATCATTTGATTACACATTTTGAAATATTTTAAAGCATTACATTAAGTTAAATTAAAATAAATTTATATTAATATTCAGGAATAGTTATAATTGTTTAATTAAAAATGTCTATAAAATTTCTTTTGTTAGCTAGTAAAATTAGTTTTTTAATAACTAAAATGTACAAGAAAGTGTTTTTACATGTTCTATATGAGGTCCTAAAAATTAATCCATTAACTTTCATTATTTTTATTTTATACACTTAGTTTTATTTTTACTTTATTTCAAAGTTAGACAGAAAATTTTTTATTTCATACGATAATTTAAATATACAAATTTATTCTAAAGCTTGTTTTACGATGTTTTATTAAATCTCTGCCAGTTGCATATTGAAACTTTATTTTACACGGAGAAATTCATTTGTTTTCTTGCAAGGGAAATAATTTGTTTTTGATATGTTTGATAATCATTTATATTAATTAAAACCACTAGAGGTAACTGCTTGTTATAAATTAAATTGATTATTTTTATTTATTCTTCTTCTTTCTTGTTTTTTTAAATGGTTTGTCTAAAATATTCTTCATGTTGTTAATACACATAAATGTTATATTCAGATATATTCAAGATTAAATCTTGCATAACTTTATATTTATATAAAATAACAAAATAACTGAACTTCTATAATTTGATATATTTTTTTAAGTCAATCTCTAAAATTACTTGTAACGTTTCGATGTTTCATTTAATTTCATAAAATTCCAACTTCAACGCCACAATTGAATATTAAACACTTGCAATAACAAATTTGTGTGCTATAATTTGCCATTATAATTATTATTTTCTGTATCAAAATTAATAAATATTTCTAAATCATGTTGTTAAAAGACGTTTGTGCTAATTAATTGAGTAAATTAGTTCATTATTGATAAAAATGAATCACATAATGCATATATATGTGTCAATTGTTATGGAGTCTCAAAAATCAATCAAAGTATCCATAAATAAATCAATAAATCAGTAAATAAATGAACTAGTTATCAAGCCGACAGTAAAATAATCAGTCAATAAGACAGTCAAATTTATTGAACAATTAAATATATTAACACCTTTGTTGCAGTGTTATGTCATAATATATGGATATACCAAATTTAATATGATAATTACAAAGCATAAGCGAGCTATTAAATACAAAAAGTCAAGTTGTAGGTCACAGATAAGAGATAAATATTTTTATGACTGTTTTAAAATTTCCTAACAAGACATTTAACATTTGACACTATAGATAGGGAAAGAAACTTGCGATTATTTAGGATTGATTGACAGAACTTTCATTGAAGCTTAGCTTCTTTTTATTACTTTCTGTGTTTTTGTATAAATAAATGTTTAACATCACTAAAACACCTTAATAACGATTAATTTATAAGCCCCTTTCACATCCTTGCGCTTTGTCGCCATGTTTGTCGTGCCTAATATATTATCCAGCTTAGAAAAACACCGATTTTCCTAATTTTTGAAATTAAAAGAGCCTAATTCAACGGAACGACTTTTCTCATATTTATTTATGCGACCTTATTAGGAGCTACAAATAAATCTTTAATTGAGGTTTAAAGCTTTTTTTGCTATTAAAAAAATAAAAATGACGTTTTTCCTATGTTGGCCTATGTATTTATAACCAGCAAAACGGCGGCTCTTTAATATGAGTGCAACCGGTCTATAAGTTAAAATTTCAAATTATTTAATGTTGTAGTATAATTTTTTAAATAAGAATAAATTATAAATTAGATTAGTTTATGTTAATTTCAAATATGTTTATAAATAAATATTATGACGTCATTAAATATTTAGCACTAATTGCTAAAATTTTATATAAATTTATAGAAAATTTGATCTTGAATGTATCTGAACAAAACAATTGTGCCTGTAAACTACATAAAGAATCGTTTCTGAATTAAATAAAAACTTTAGCACAACAGAACTTGGGGTATAGCGGATTCAATTCCAAAATAAACATTCATTTGTTATTTTTCAAATTTCAGTGTTAGGTAATACAAAAAAAACGATATAAAGAATAAAATTACATGAAACTTAAACATTATGTAAATAAAAAATATAGATATTTATAATTTTGAATTAGTTTTTAGTCGCAACCTACAGTTTAATTAACATTAAATTGCAATAAAAAAACTTAATGTTTCTTTTCATATACAGAATATATAAATAACTTCATGAAAACGAAGAAATAAAAAAATTAAAATCAAGAAATTAAAAACTGTGTAAAAATATAAAGCTTGTCATATAAATCTGTTTATTTGTATTTATGTTTTCTTTTTCTACAGAAATGTTCTTCAAGACGACCATCCTAGTTTTGCTGATGATGCAGTGGAAATTTCAGGACATTACAGCTGAGGTAAGATCTCAACTTTTGTCAATTTATTTTGTTTACTTGGAGGCAATAGCTTGCTACAATTTTAAATTTTAAATTTTTTCCTTTTTATTTTAAGTTTTTATTTTAAATATAAATCACATAGAATAGAAAGTAATCCGGGCAAGTAGAATCAAAATATTGTTTACTTAACATTTCTGCAGTAACTCTTATAGACCGTTGTTTAAATTTTGACATTTAAAAGATAACTTTTGTTTTATTAAAAAAAATAATAAAAATATTTTAGGATCTATAAAATATGTTTGCTACTTTTTTATATAATTAAATTTAAACCTAAACATTCTAATAAATATATATTAAAAAAAAAAAAAAAAAAAAAGGAAAAGCAAAAATTTATTGATATATTTATTGATATAACATATTTTATTGCTAAGTATTGCTGAGTACTGATTGCAAAAAAAGTTTTAAACATTGAAAATAAAGCTCAAACGTTTTCAATCAAATTAAAACTTTTCTATTCTTAAAATAATTCTAATCATGTATTTGGTACACAAAACATATTTTAAAATTTTCAAAAATATTCGAAATTATTTATATTAGTTTTGCTGGATATAAATAACGTACAAAGAATTAGTGCATAAAAACAGTTTCCGTTTTTAAATATTCCCTTTAAAAGTTGGCCATTCCTTGCTATAAAAACAAAGAAATTATATATTTTTTCAATATAGAGGGTGTCCATAAAATTTTTAAGAATAGTAAACGTGCATAAAACATAGAACACAACCTCAAAATTAATTTTTAAGATATCAAATAAAAGCCTGAAATTGGATTCTGTTATTTTTGAAATAAAAAATGAATAAAATAGAGCCACATAGTTTTCACACAAACAAATATAAAAAAAAATGATTTTTGTGGTTGACTGCTATAAAGAATTTATTTAAGTTTGTTAACCTACCTTTTTTTGGTCAGTCAATGCTCAAAATTCTTACATACTTTGTCTATGATGCACATAGCACCGTTTCTCGTATGGAAATTCGAAATCTTGTCTAGTAAAAGTTTGCATCATTTCATAAGATTAAATACAAAAAGAAATACACGTATCATTTTCTCCAAACAGTTGTAATTAAAGAGAGAGAAACAAACAAGGACAAAATAATTAGAAAATTGCTTTCTTTTTTATTTACCTTAAATACAGATTTATTCAAAAAACTAAATTTTAAAGCTGAAAACAATGTCATTAGAAAAATGTATATTAAAAACTGAATTACTACAACATGTCAATGCTTTCAGATTTTAAATTTAAATTTTTGAATTATAAAGCATTAAAAAAATTGCAAGGAAGCAAATATCCCAACACTTTTTTATTCATCTCTCTCTCTCTCTCTCTCTCTCTGTCTTCTTCTTTAATGAAAGCTGTAATGAACTATAAAAGGAGAAATTTACTTCTTTATTTCTTTTTTAATGTTATAAAATTATTAAGCTTTTTACCTGCAACCGCGGACTTCGCATTGAATAGCTTTTTAATTTCAACTTTTAAAGAATTTTAAAAGGGAACAGAAGAGTTAAAAAAATCACCTGAATTTTATCTCTTCTCAATATTTAAATGAAATGTAAAAAAAAAGGAAAAAGGGGTTAGTTAGTTATTTTATTATTTTTTTTTTACCTTCTTCTTTGCAAACAGCTCCATTTCAGTCAAAGGTGAAGTGTCCTAGTGGTCAGTTCGAAACATTTTATTATGTTGCATTGCAAATTTTAGTATATCACGTTGCAATATTTTATGTAATATTAAAATGCCTTCATTTTAATTTGCTTTCCAAATTAACTTTATGGGATATTTCTATTAATAAGTGTTGTTGATTTTGTGAAAATGAAACAAAAGATGATCAGGTATTTAGTAATCTCTGCTTATATAGTAGGAGGTTTAAAAAAAGGTGTATGAAAGTATAAATAATAAGGCAGCATCGCATTAAAGGCAACAGCTGTCATGAGTATGTACGTGTACATTTTTCTATAAAAATATATATTCTTATTTATATAAATATACGGAGCGAAAGCAGAGCCCGCTCCTATTTTGTAAGATCGAGAGCGTGAGCACGCTCATAAGCAAATTTGCGAGCGCTAAGCGCGAGCACGCTCATAATCGTGATCGCGAGCGCAGAGCGTGAGCGAGCTCATTTAAAAAGAGCGCTGGCCATGTCTGACACGATTTCAAGCTGCAATACGCAAAAACAGGTGCTATGTGCATTCTTAGAGAAACTACGTGAGAACTTTGAGCCTAAATTTACAAAAACGTGTATGTAAAATTGCAAGACAAAAATAACAAAAAAAAATTTATAAAAAATTATTATTATTATTAATGTTTGTGAGTTATCACGTGATTGAATTTTATTTTGTTTTAATTTTCATAAATGAAAGATTTTACGCCTTCATTTAATATCTCAAAATTTATTTTGACTCTAATATATGTTAACTTTTCTTGGAGAATTTCTGGACACCCTGTATCAGTATACCGACGGTCTCGCGGCTATTATATGTATCTCACAATCTCGCCGCGCCACACAAAATAGGTATCTCACAATCTCGCCGCGACACACAAAGTAGGTATCTGACTTCCTCGCGATGCGCACAATATAGGTATTAGAAAATCACGCCGTACGAGCAAATTAGGTATCTCTACTTAACACAAAATTGGTATCTCATAGCCATAGAGAATTTTCTACATAAATACTTGAAATGTAAATATATTTTGTATGTTAAAATGATTTTAATACTTTTAAAAATAAAATTTCTTTTAAAAATTAAATATTTTTTATAGAATTATGTTTAATAATAATACTTTTTTTTAATATTTTACGTTACCATTTTTTTACAATTGTCGTTTTATTTTAGTTTTACCAATAATTAATAGTGATTTTAAAATATATAAATTTTAATATATAGACCACAAGAAATTTGTTTTAAAAATTTATATTTTCAAATTAAAATAATAATAATAATTTTTTACTAATATTATATTATATAAATAATTTAAGGTTCTGTAGAATTACTAAAACAATATTTTGTGTAAAATAAAAATAAGAAATTTTCAATTATTAAATGTTATTTATTTTTAATTTAATTCGTCGCATATTACATTTTTGCCAGCATGTTTAATGGAAAATTATTCGCGAGATTGTCTGGTGCCTAATTTGTGCGTACGGCGAGATTTTCAAATACCTATATTGTGCATATCGCGAGGAAGTCAGATACCTACTTTGTGTGTCGCGGCGAGATTGTGAGATACCTATTTTGTGTGGCGCGGCGATATTGTGAGATACATATAATAGCCGCGAGACCGTCGATACGTATGTTAAATATATACTTTTATTGACATTATATGACATTTTAATATGTTTTAGGCGCAAGATATTGACTCAAATATAACTGAACTTAGAAATGACATAAAACAACTTGCAAAGCAGTTTGAAAAAAATTCAAAAACAACTGAAGACACGATGTTGGAGTTGAGAGGTGAAGAAAACTTTCAGTTGTCAATATTGACAGGCCAACAGAGAGCACTGGAAAACAAGATGGACGTCGTAAGAAATAATCAGGATGATTTGATTCAGGCACTGCGTCAACTAAGGCAGAATCAAGACGAAATAAAGCAGGAACAGAGTCAAATAAAATTGACCCAAGACAACATACAGCAGGGACAGATTCAAATGAACCTGACCCAAGCTGAAGCCAACAATAAAATAAACTTTATATTTCATGCAGTTCAGAAACAATCATGTGATCTGGCTTTACAATTAAAAACACAGATGTTTACCAACAAGAGATATTATTTCTCGTACGACCAGCCTCAGATGTCTTGGCCTGAGGCTGATCAATTCTGCAAGTCACATGGCATGGACTTGGTCAGCGTTGAAACACAAAAAGAGTGGGACGCTCTGAAGCCTGAAGTTGGGAAACTAACTAGTAAAATAGGTGCTCCTTGGTCTAGTGGCAGTGATGCTGCACAGGAAGGAAAGTGGAAGTGGACGTCAACTGGAACTGACGTCACGTTCTTGGCTGGACTGCATTATAGGGCTAATACTACAATTAGAAACTGTTTGGTTCTTTATACTGCAGGATGGGGAGATTGGCCTTGTTCAGACAAATTACCTTTCATATGTGAACAAAGTACTTTATGTTAAACATAAGCTAATCAGTGTTCAATGTAATAACATTTGTTATTTAACAGTCAATGAATTTAAGTAAAGCAAACAGGCAAGTTTTTATATAATTTAATATTTATATCATTTATAATCATTTTTGTTTTGGTAATAAAACGCTGGTAATAACCAGACTGCAGTTTAATATTTTATATACTTTGATAAGAAAATTGTATTTAACACCAAACTAAAAATCATTTTTTGTAATAATAAATCATTTACATAACTGTAATTATAAATGTTGTTTCTTTTACACTAACTTTGTTTAATTTAGTTCAAAATATATTTGTTAAATAGATTTTGTTGCATGCAATATTTTATTTTTGTGCGATATTTTACCCTGGAAAGATATAAGTTAAAAGATAAAGTTTTTATATTGTTGTTTATATGTAACAAGGTTACTGTAGTAAATGTTTACTGTCAAACACAATCATCAATAAATATATAAAAATTTTAAACATGCAATTTTATTTCGACATTTCATCCTTAAATAAAAAATAAAAAAAGCTGTACAATTTAATTACAAAAATATATACAAATGTGTTCAAAATATTTTATTTCACAGTTACAGACTTTACGTATTTGTGAATATATTTCTTCTAACTATTTGATTACATTTATAAATAAATAAATAATTAAATGAATGAATGAATAAATAAATAAATAAATTAATAAATAAATAAATAAATAAATAAATAAATAAATAAATAAATAAATAAATAAATAAATAAATAAATAAATAAATAAATAAATAAATAAATAAATAAACTAGATTATGATGACCTCTGTACAGTTATGCAACACTTTCCACACACAAGTATAGCAGGTTGCCTACTTGGTGTGGTGTAAGGGACTTTTTATTGACATATTTCTCTCTCGTTATTTGAATTTTGTTATTAATAATTTTTTTTAAATATTAAACAAAAAACAATTATTGAAAGCAATTTGTTTTCGTGCTACAGAATTGAAAGTTCATACTATATGAACGCTTCATATGTAAAAGCAGATATTCAATTTTGTCAGCAAGTGTCATTTTCTCTTAATTACGTGTAGAGAAATGAACCATGCAGTCAATGTTGAATGTCAGCTTTTACTTCTGAAGTCTATTCTCTCTCTCTCTCTCTCTCTCTCTCTCTCTCTCTCTCTCTCTCTCTCTCTCTCTCTCTCTCTCTCTCTCTCTCTCTCTCTCTCTCTCTCTCTCTCTCTCTCTCTCTCTCTCTCTCTCTCTCTCTCTCTCTCTCTCTCCATGACTCATTCTTAGACTTAACACCAGCTAACATGTTTTCAAGCTAAATAAAGCTTGAAACCTATAGGAGAAAAGTTGAAGTAAATAAAAGACATTCTAAGATTTGGACCGTACGAGAATACTGGGACCAATACATGAACAAACTAACTGCATAATAATTATGCTGTCTCATTTGTAGCATAATTTGTTTTATTCAGCATAATTATTGCTAAACTTCCTAATAACTATGTTACATATAGCATAAATATTATGTTGTACAGCTAAATTATTTATTGTTCAAATTTAGCAACATTTATGCTATATTGACATAAATGCAGCATAAATTACGTTTTTTGTTTCGATGCAATTATATGCAGATCTACAAAAAAGTATTTATTTTTTAATTGACGCTATTTAAAAAGGTCTAAGAATTCATGTTACATCGACGCCATCATGGATCAGTTATAGCGTGCTTGTATTAACGTTAAGTCGTCGTGTTATGTTTATTATAGGCTTTGTTCAAACATATGTAAGCCTGTGTTGGATTATAGAGGGTTTACAACTATTTTTAAGTCGACGCCATGTTGGATCACGTATAGAGTGTTTGCTCCATGTTACAACGCCATGTTGGATCACTTATAGGGTGTTTGTATTCATGTTTTGACGCCAGGTTTGAACACTTATAGGGTGTTTGCATCCATATTACGACGCCATCTTAGATCACTTTTTGGTTGTTTTAATTCATGTTATGGATTAATGTTGCATCACTTATAGGATGTTTGCTCCATGTTACGACGCCATCTTGGATCACTTATTGGGTGTTTGCATCCAAGTTACGACGACATGTTTGATCACTTATAGAGTGTTTGCTCCATGTTACGATGCCATTTTGCATCACTTATAGGGTGTTGGCATCTATGTTGCGTCTCCATGTGTGATCACCTGTAGGGTGTTTGCTCCATATTACGACGCAATCTTGAATCTCTTTTTTTTTTCATTCATGTTACGACGCTATGTTGTATCACTTATAGATTGTTTGCATTCATGTTAAGACGACCTAATTGATCACTTATAGGGTGTTTGCTTTCATGTTTCGATGCCATGTTGCATTACTTATAGGATGTTTACTCCATATTACGACGCCATGTTGGATCACTTATAGGGTGTTTGCATCCATGTCACGACGCCATGTTGGATCACGTATAGGGTGTTTGCATCCATGTTACGACGCCATGTTGGATTACTTATTAAGTGTTTGCATCCATGTTACGACGCCATGTTGGATCATTTACAGGGTGATTGCTCCATGTTACGACGCCATGTTGGATCACGTATAAGATGTTTGCATCCATGTCACGACGCCATGTTGTATCACTTCTAGGGTATTTACATTCATGAAACGACGCCATGTTGGATCACGTATATTGTGTTTACTCCATATTACAACGCCATCTTGGATCACTTATTGGGTGTTTGCATCCATGTTACGATGCCATGTTGGATCACTTAAAGGATGTTTGCATCCATAATACGTGAACATGTTGGATCACTCATTGGGTGTTAGTATCCATATTTCGATGCCATGTTATATCAGTTAAAGAGTGTTTGCATTCATGTTAGGACGACATATTCGATCACTTATAGGATTTTTGATCCATGTTACGATGCCATGTTAAACTACTAATAGGGTGTTTGCATCCATGTTAAGACGCCATTGTCATATTGACAATTATTTAATTGAATAATAACAATAACATAGTCTTGTCAAATATTTTTTTCTCTCAATGTATAATGGAGAGAATATCCGAAATACATCGATTGTTCTGTACACAGCATGGGGATAGTAATATTTTAACATTCAAAACTCGCGCTAAATTTGCAAAGCAATTGTTATGAAACAAACACGTGTTGTTTTAACAGTTAAAATATTATATCGCAGTCTTGTGCTCGTCAAAGCACGAGTGTGTCATCACTAAATGTTCAATCTTGTAGAGGCTAGTGTCGATGTAAGTATGATGTGTACAACATAACAGGGTTCTCTGTATGATGAGTACTTTGTACCACATTTCACTAGTACACAATACCCATGCACTGGTAGTGAGTAAACATCATTCACTGGCAGAGAGAAGACATTTTAAATGTTTAATCTTGAGTATCAAATTTCAGGTAATTTAGATACCCACAATGCATTAGAGTTGATCTCTGAACATGAATGTTTAAAGAAAACGTACGAAATATTCGGTGAATACCAATTTTAAAATACTACCCTCTACTAATTTGTATTCTTAGTGCAGAAGTAATAGTAAATTGTGTACCTAGCAAAAATGCATATTAGTTATTCTTAAAGCATAGACCAGAAGAAAACAAAACACTTGCTGGGACTAATATAAATAACAGCAATTTGTCTCAAAGCCGTAGCAGTCATCATACAATTTTGACTTGCAATCAGCACTTTTTTCTCTCTTTTTTTTACCTGTTTCTGACGTCAGCCAACAGCATAATTTTCTATATTTTTACTATCTCTTGTGAGGCCACATTTACATTCTTATAAAAATTGTCACCAACTCTGCAGATCCTCTTTTGTTTTTAATCAATAAAAAGCACAACATGTTGTTTTATGTGGTCTTTGTCTTCAATTAATGCTCTTCGCTTTTTTTCCCCTTAAAGGCGTAGAACACTCCGAACAAAAAAGTTGTAATATCCTAATAAACCTGAAAATCAACGTTGATTTGGTGAAAGTCAATGATTTCTAATTTATTTTCATTTTTCAAAATGCCACTGGCGGTCACTAGTTTTACTCGCTCGTAAACCAGGCGAGCTGTGACGACAGTGACTGCCAGTTGGATTTTGTGAATGGAAAATAAATTAGTAATCAATGGCTTTCGCCAAATCAACGTTGATTTTCAGGTTTATTAGGATAGTACACAACTTTTTTTTATGGTGTTCTACGTCTTTAACTTCTTGATATATCAAATTATTAACAAGTAATGCATTAAAGGCATTGACAACATGAAAACATAAGTATTTATATCACAAAACACATGATGAGACTTACATAAATTACATTAGTTTGTCTCAAAATCCAACTGTAGCGCCGTAGCACTGATCAGAAAAAAAAATTATGCAACCCGCACAACATTGTTATACTAGCTTTTGCCTGTTTCTGACGTGATTCACGTTATTCACGTAAATTGCATACTTTACATTTTTTACGCTTTCTTGTGGGGCCACATTTACATTCTGGTTCAAATTATCATCAGTTTTGTAGATCACATTTTATGTTAAAGAACATGTTGTTTTATGTTTTGTATGTCTTTAAAATAGTGATCAACTAATTTTGAGCCATTGCAACTGAGTGGTAACATACAAAACATAACATAAAAAAAAGTAAAAAAAGAAATACGCTAAACCAGTTTTAATCAATGTGCAATTATGATGTTATGCAGGCTGAATGTCTGCCACGTACAACAGTTATGTTCAACAAGTTGCCTCCACATAAGCCGCTTATAACATAAATATTTATTATCAGTAATAGAAGCAGAGAAGCTCGGCCACACAAATCTACACTTGCTACGTAAACAAAATGTCTGCAAGAGTTGTCTATGTTTTCAGACGACGTTATGTGATGACGTAGCTCTATGTACCACGGGATCTGATTGGTTCTGTTAAATTACGTGCTTCTGATTGGTCGTAATTATCATGCAACACCGCAGACACTTTGTTACGTAGCAAGCACAAAGTTGCAGAGATTTTGCTTCTCTGCTTCAAGTTGTCTAGTATCACTTATTAGTAAGGCCATAGGGTGTGTGCGCGTGACGTCATACTGAATGCCCATGAATGTCATATTGGAGTAATGACTTACATTGCTCACCATAAGACAAACGTAGTTCATGGCTTTTTTCTATAAGAAGTCGGCAATTTTTTATGATATTTTTATTTTTCTCACACACGTTATCAAAGTAAACTACTATCAGTATTGTAATACTCTCAAGATAAGTGCTTGGTATTTTTAAACTAGCCTATATTATAATGAATTTTCTATATGGCCTTATGTTATTGGGTGAGTCGGCTTGAACAGGAATTTATACACAATATAATGAAGATAAAAAGTAGAAACAGTGTAAAATAAGTGATATCATTGCAATAATAACGTCAAAAATATAACTTTTCAATTAAATATTTTAGTATAAAAAACGTAATATAAATTTAATATTACTTGCAGTACTAGCAGTCAAAAACTTTAAAATCTTTCATTTCCAAATTTTTAAATACTAGATTAATATCAAAGAGAATAGCATCAATTCCTGATCAAATCACTCCTGAATCTTGACCCAAAAAGAGTAGCTGATAAAATTAATTGTTAATTTGAAAACTAGAGCAGACTTTCATTATTATTTATAAATTTTATTTTTATAAAACTAAAATAAAGAATAAAAACGTAATTATGTTTTATATTATAAAAAATATATGAAAATATTTTTAATTTACAATAAATAAATAACATAAATTAATGTTATTAATGAAGTTTTAATATTATTACTAATCTAATATCATTTTTCGATGAAATATAATTTGTAATTTATAATATAATATTAGTAAAATTATTGTAATATATTAGCCCATATATATATGTTAGCATAAGAACAATCATGTTTGGTTTAGAGACGCAGCCTCTGTTACATCTAATAAGTTAACACTGAGACGTGCAAACATTGCTATACAAGTCTGCTAGAAGACACAATCTCAGTAAAACTAATTACTGAAATTGACTTAATTGATTAATAATAATCATATTTATCTTTATTATATTTTATCACAACTGTCGTGATCCGTGCGTGTGGTAACCAAGTGTTACGAAGAACCAAGACTGATATATGTGCAGTGTACTATGCGTAAAGTTGTCGTGATGCGTGCGTGTGGTAACCAAGTGTTACGAAGAACCAAGACTGATATATGTGCAGTGTACTATGCGTAAAGTTGTCGTGATGCGTGCGTGTGGTAACCAAGTGTTACGAAGAACCAAGACTGATATATGTGCAGTGTACTATGCGTAAAGTTGTCGTGATGCGTGCGTGTGGTAACCAAGTGTTACGAAGAACCAAGACTTATATATGTGCAGTGTACTATGCGTAAAGTTGTCGTGATGCGTGCGTGTGGTAACCAAGTTTTACGAAGAACCAAGACTGATATATGTGCAGTGTACTATGTGTCAAGAAAGAAGATATATTTACATTGTAAACCTCAAGACAACAAACAACAGTGCAACATCAACATCTTTTTTGTTATGACGTCACAAACCTTAGGTAGAATGATCATATTATTATCACAAGAAATATTTTGTAACATAATATATTATACATAGACAAACAAAACCACGAATGTTTATGCTAGCTCCAAAAGCAGCATTTATAATAACATAATTTATAATATATGGTGTATCAGCATGACGTCATATTTAATGCGCTTGGACGCCATACTGGAGTAATGAATAACATAGCTCAGCATAAGACAATTTAGCTTCTGGCTTTTTAAAGCTGAAATATTAAAAATAAGGCAAATAAATCTATAAATAAATAAACTAGATTGTGATGGCCCCTGCATACTTATGCAACTTTTTCAACTTACTTGCATAGCAGTTTGCCTACTTGATATGTGTAAGGGGCTATTGGTCTCTCTCTCTCTCTCTCTCTCTCTCTCTCTCTCTCTCTCTCTCTCTCTCTCTCTTTACTTTTTGAATTCTTTTTCTTCCCATGCTCCCTAAACATTAAAATGAACATTTCTTTAATTAATTACTCTTTAATTTTTATTTATTTTAATTTTCCTTTTGTTAAAGGCCTAGACAAACCTGGGACACCAAACCTAGATACACGAGCTACATGTACTGCTTGCAATTATAAAGGCAGTCGCGTCACTTCAGGTGACACTTAAGTAGCGCAAACTACAGTGAAGGTAAACAAAAATTATAAACAAGCAAATATGAGATGGCGAAATTTTATAGTGTAATATAAAATGGGGAAAATATATAAATTCATCTATATAAATATAAACAAGGTAATAGTTACTTTACTATTTACGTAAATAAAAACACAACTAGTGGGTAATTACGAAATATTTGCATGATATTATAAAGTCAAGTTGAAGGTCATGAACTTGAGATAAAAATGTTGATAATTTAATTAATAATATAAATTATGATCTTTGACACTAAAATTAGATTACAATAAACAAGACAGCACAGCTGTAAATTTCTGCAGTTTAAACATTATAAACCAAGCTATAGTTAAGTTAATTACCTCTAATACTTATAGCATGATTTGTATTAGAAATCAGCAAATTAAACGGTTGTTTGAAGCATTTGCTACGTTATAATAAATTACATGCAGCATAAATTAAGTAATTAAGTCGGGCCGTGTATATATGTATGACTGGTAGAAAACAAAAGTTTGATTTATCACGTGCATTAGAAATGTAAAATAAACCAAACTTTATGACCCGTAGCATTTATTTTAGGTTGATTGTTGTATTTAAGATAACAATACTTAATTGATAACCAATTTTGGTTAACGATGCGTTTTATATTAATAATTTTATAAAGTTAGGTAATACACACGGAAACAATAAATTGTGTAATTTATGCTGCAATTATGTCAATATAGCATAAATAATACTAAACAAGAACAATATAGACAATGATTCTATCCATCATAACATTTATGGCGTGTATCATACTTGTTGTGCAGTATGCCATAAATTATGCTGTATTGAACGAATTGTGCTGAAAATGAGCTAGCAAAATTATAACGAAGATAATTTTATTCATGTAGATTAAAACAATTGTGATGTTATCTTTGCATCGATTACAATACTTTTTGCTCAAGAAATATGAAATACATTTAAAAATTCAAAAAGTAAAACAGGAAAAAACAAAAAAAAAAAAACAAACAAAAAAAAAGTCAAGTAATCCATTTAGGTATAAAGTAAATTTATGAAGCAATATTTAAAATACTTTACTTCAATAAAAACATTATACAATAATTTATATAGTTATTGTTATCAAAAAATCATTGTTATCGATATATTATCGTTAATGTTATCGTAATCATTGACAATGTTTTAAAAATAACGACATCGTTATAATGTGATGATCGTATTGTTATCGTTATAGAGATTTTGAGTATCGAACCCAAGACTTGTAACATTCTGTGAAGATATATCAGGTGCCAGCTTGTCTATGATGAAACACACTACACATTCAAATTTACAATTAAATACTGATTAACAGTCTTGGTTTCGATACCCAACATTTCTTTAACGATAACGATACTACAATTTAGCCTCACAATATAGCGATGTCGTAACTTTAAAAACAGTGTCTTACAATTACGATATACTGTATCGATTATCATTGTGCAATGTTTTCATTAAACTAAAATATTTATTTGACATCTTGCTTCATGATTGTACTATACCTACAATAATTACCAGTTCGATTATATATTATACTTTATAACTTTAAGTTATTTATTATTTTTTTGCACTTTTTATATTTTTGAAGCAAATTTTATCGTTATCGATGTGACGATAATTTCGTCAAATCTTGATAAACATTAACGATAACTGTATATAACTGTTAAATTATTACATATTGACACCCAAATATATTTATCGATAGAGTATCGATGACATATTTATACAATAATTAATTTTCAAGACTTTTGATAAAGCATTGATATTATTGTATTTACGTCTACATTTTAATTACTATAATATATATATATATATATATATATATTTATTTATATTTATTTATTTATATATATTTATTTATTTTATTTTCTTGTTGCATTGTCTATTGACATGCATTGATATTTGTACACAACATTGTGTGTATTTTGATGTTGTCAATAATGTGTGACAAGACCAAGACTTGATGTAAAAATTTGTTACTCTCAACTGCCTGGGTCAACAAATAAATCTTTCAACTTTTACTTCTAACATGGACATAAATAACTACTTAATAATTATGCTACCTCATTATCAGCACAATTATTTTAATACAGCATAATCTTTGCGATAGAACAATAGCACTCATATTTATGAACCGCCATTATCAAGGTCAGAAATACACAGGATAGCATAGGAAAACCGTATTTTTATATTTCAAAAGCAAACTAAGCTTTAAACCTCAATCTAAGTCTTATTTTTAAATTCTTATAAGCTATAAGAATTTTAAAAAATATGAGATATATGAGTGTAGTAGATTTTTACTTTTATTAATGCGAGAAATCTATGTTTCCCCTACAGTAGAAATTACAGTAATTACAGAAATTACAGTAGATTACAGTAGAAATTTACTTTAATAAATGCAAAAAATTAATAAAATTAACGTTTCCCTTATGCTCTGCAATGCATTAGGCATCAGAAACATGGCGAAAAAGCGCAAGAATGTGCAGAGTTTCTATATACATCACAATATTTAAACTAGAAAATATTATGTTGTACAGCATAATTATTTATGTTGCTATAATTTAGCATGGTTTATGCTATGACATAAATGCAGCATAAATAAGGTAAGTTATGGTTTTCTAGTAGTTTTAATATTAACACAAATAGTTTAAAACTATAATTGGATTCAATTTAAAATATATATATAGGAAAAAATCAGCTTTCATAATAATATTTAAAAAAAATTATTGTTATTTTTTAATTTTTTTTTTAAGATAAGTACAGAGCTAAGGTTACTTTTGCGACACAAGATGATGAAATACTGATAATTATTTCGTCTTTTAAAAATAACCATTACGTCAAAGTTACATAAAGTGATCAAAATAACCTCAAAAACCAGGATGTAAAGATCAAAAGTTGAACATGTGAGTTGAATAAAAAAGAGGTTATGAGAAACCTAGCACGTGCATACATGAGGGAGAGAGATTTTTGCAGTTGATAATTTGGGTATAAAAGGACAATTTGACAGCAATAACTTTCATTACACCTACACTTGCCTAGAAGACGAAACAACTTTTGACGTGACACTTCTGCAAAACATAACTTTGGTAAGTATAGGAAGGCAATTATTTAAAAATACCTTCAGTACTGTACAACTTAACTTTTGTGAATTATTTTATTATTTTAGAATTGAGATCTAAATATACGTTATCACTTGATTACACATTTTGAAATATTTTGAGCATTAAATTATAAATAAAATTATATTATTATTCAGAAAAAGTGAGTCATTTATTTAAAATATCGATAAAAAAGTCTTTTGTTAGCTAGTAAAATTTGTTTTTTAATAACTAAAATATGTCAGAAAGTTTTTTTACATGTTCTATATGCGGTCTTAAAAATTAATAAATTTATTTTAAGTATTTTAAATTTGAACACTTGATTTTATTTTTACTTTATTTTCAAAGTTAGACAGAAAAATAAAATAATAACTCATTTCATACGGTAATTTAAAAATAAAACTATTTTTTAGCTTGTTTTTGCGATGTTATTTTAAATCTCTGCCAGTTGCATATTGAAGCTTTATTTTACACGGAAAAATTTATGTGTTTGCTACCAAGAGAAATAATATGTTTTTTATGTTTGATAATAATTTATATTAATTAAAAACACTAGGTAACTGCTTGGATATACCAAGTTTTAATATGATAATTACAAAACATACGCGAGCTATTAAATACAAAAAGTCAAGTTGTAGGTCACAGATAAGAGATAAATATTTTGATGACTGTTTTAAATTTTCATAACAAGACCTTTAACATTTGACACTATAGATAGAAAAGAAAGTTTCGATTATTTAGGATTGATTGACAGAACTTTCATTGAAGATTTACTACTTTTTGTAACTTTCTATGTTTTTGTATAAATAAATGTTTTAAATCACAGAAACACCTTAATAACGGTTTATTTATAAGTTAAAATTTTAAATTATTTTATTTTATAGTATAATATTTTTAATAAATAAAATAAAAATTTACATTATTTTTTGTTATTTTCGAATATGTTGGTAAAGAATAATTATGACGTCATTAAAAATTTAGCACCAATTGCTTTAATTTATTGTAAATTTATGCAAAATTTGATGTTAAATGTATCAGAACAAAACAATTGTGCCTGTAAACTAAATGAAGAATCGTTTCTGCAGTAAATTTAAACACCAGAAATATAGTGGTAATACCAGTGGTATAGTGGATTTATTTCTTAACAGTTTCTTTTTCAAATTTCAGTGATAGGTCATACAAAAAAAAATTAAAATTACAAGCAACTTAAACATTATATAACTGTAAAGAAACTTTTTTTAATTGTTTTTAATAGCAAGTTAAAATAACATTAAAATGCATTAAAAATTAACTTAATGTTTTTATTTTCATATACAGATTATATAATAACATCATTAATAAATTGAAGAAATAAAAATAATATTTTAAAACAGTGTAAAAATATAAAGGTTGTGATATTAATCTGTTTATTTATATTTATGTTTTCTTTTTTTTACAGAAATGTTCTTCAAGACGACCATTCTACTTTTGCTGATGATGCAGTGGAAATTTCAGGACATTACAGCTGAGGTAAGATCTCAACTTTTGTCAATTTATTTTGTTTACATTTGTAAAATATGATATATAAATTTTGAGGCAATAGTTTGCTACAGTTTTAAACGTTTCAACATTTTTCTTTTTAATTTTAAGTATTTCTTTTCAAAATATTATTCACATAAAATACAAAGTAATCAAGGCTAGTAGTAACAAAATATTGTTTACTTAACATTTCTGCATTAAATCGAATAGACCGTTGTCCGTTGTTTCAATTTTGATTTTCAAAAGATAACTTTTAATAATATAAAATAAAATAATAAAAAAAGTTTACGATCTATAAAATATATTTGCTGTGAAACAATAAAAAATAACAATAAAATTAAAAACAGAAACTATTTCACTAAAAACAATTTTTTTAGTTATTTTTTAAAAGTTATAATTTTGCATATAAAAATTTATTTTCTTAGAAGAATGTTTGATTGTCTGACACAATAGACAACTTGCATGACATTTTTATGGTTTTAAAGAATTCTTTAGGAGAATTAAATAATATTATTGTACTTTAATCAATTCTTCAAAAATTCTCCTTTATTTTTAAAATATTAAAACAAAAATTAAAATATTATCAGAAAAAGAAATGCAAATTATCTATTGACATAATGGCCACCGTCTCACTTGAAATAAAATTTATTTGTCAAAACTTATTTTAAACGTGATGTAGCATGTTTTAAGCAGAAATATAAACACCAATTATATTTAATTTTCCTGAAGAATTTTTTGGGACCATAATAAAATGACAAACAAAGTTTATTTCTTTTTTTTATGATCATTTTATTTGATTAACTTTAAAAACTTTCATTGTGTTAGGAATAAAGTTTAAAAAAAAGGAAAAGGAAAAGGAAAAAAAAGTAAAAGCACTATTGTTGTTATTTTGTATACGAGAATATATAATATAATATTTATTAATTACATATAAACGTTAACATTCAAAATAAAGTGCCAACTTTGTAAATGAAATTAGAAATTTTTGTAACTAAAAATTATTCTAAAACTGTAATCAGTACACAAAAACATATTTTAATACTTTTTAGATGATTCGAAATTTTTAACATTAAGTTTGCTGGTTATAATAAATAGTGTACATTGAAAAAAAGCAAAAATTATTTCCCCATTTGAGTATTTCCGTAAAAAGTCGACCACTTAGTGTCTTTGAAAATTAAATTTTATTAATATTTTAATACACAAGGTGGCCATAATTTTTTTTGAAAAAAGAAGTAGTAAATAAAACATAGAAGGCAAAACTTAAAATTAACTTTTAAGATATAAATTGAAAGCCTAAAATTTGTCATTTATAAAAACGAACACAGAATAAAAATCAATCACATTGTTTGCTAACGAACTTAAAAAAATGCATTTTTATTTTCAAAAGGATTTTTCTTAACTTCTAAAGTTTTTCTATTTTTATCCTGTAACTTTACGGACACTTTTTGGTCAGTTTAGTCACAAAATTCTCACTTACTCTGTCTATGATGCACACAGCACATTATTTTGTATGGCCGCTTGAAATCGTGTCCAGTTAAAGTTTGCATCATTCCAAAAGATTAAAAGCAAAAAGTATAAACTTTTTTTGTTCATAACTGATGTTATTACAGGGAGAGAAAGAGACAAAGAAATAACAATTAGGACTTCGCATACTTCTTTATTTACTTTAAATACAGATTTATTCAAAAAACAAAATTTTAAAGCTGTAAACAATTACAGTAAAAAATTGCTTAGTAAAAAAGTGGGTACTTACTACGATATCAATTTTTAGGCTTTTAAATTTTGTTTTTTGATTTTGCATCAATAAAAAAAGGAAATAACTATTCCAAGAGGTTTTTCTTCTCTGTCTCTCTCTCTCTCTCTCTCTCTCTCTCTCACTCTCTCTAGTGACACCCATCATGCCCAGACAAGAACAAAATAACTTCTTTATTCTTGTTTAATCTTATGAAATGATGCAAATTTTGAGTAGACACGATTTCAAACAGTAATACAAGAAATAGTGCTATGTGCATAATAGAGAAAGTATGTTAGAATTTTGTGCACAATTGACCAAATCATGTATTTAAAATTGCAAGATTAAAAATAAAAACTAGAAAAAATAATAATAAAAAAAATCCTAAGGCAGTCACCAAAAAAAATTATTATTATTACTTTGTTATGCTAGTGAGCAAACCACGTCATTGAATTTAATTTTGTTCTAATTTTTAATAAAAACAGATTTGAGGCTTTCATTTTACACATTAAAAGTTATTTTTGAGTTTAATCTTTGTTTACCCTGTATCAGTGTATAATATATAATATATATATATATATATATATATATATATATATATATATATATATATATATATATATATATATATATATATATATATTTATATATATTTATATATATATATATATATATATATATATATATATATATATATATATATATACATATATATATATAATAAATAATATAAAATATATAATAAATATTAACAGTTTTTTTGTATTCTAGGCGCAAGAGATTGACTCAAAATTAACTGAGCTGAGTAATGACATTAAACAACTTGCAAAGCAGTTTGAAAAAAATGCAAAAACAACTGAAGACACAAAGTTGGAGTTGAGAATAGAAGAAAACTTTCAATTGTCAATATTGACAGGCCAACAGAGAGCACTGCAAAACAAGATGGACGTCGTGAGATTTAATCAAGATTATTTGAATCAGGCACTGGGTCAACTAAGGCAGAATCAAGAAGAAATACAGCAGGTACAGGGTCAAATGAAACTGACCCACGACGAAATGAAGATGGGACAGAGTCATTTAAAACTTACTCAAAACGAAATAAAACATGAACAGAGTCAAATGAAACTGACTCTAGATGATATGAAACAGGCACAGATTCACATTAAACTGACTCAAGATAAAGAAAACAATAAAACAAACTCAATATTCGTTGCAATAAAGAAACTGCAATGTGATCTGTCAGTACTAAGCTTGACAACCCAGACCTTCAACAACAAGAGATATTACTTCTCACATGATCAGCCTGATATGTCCTGGTCTGAGGCTGACAAATTCTGCAAGACACATGGCATGGACTTGGTCAGCGTTGAAACAAAACAAGAGTGGGATGCTCTGAAGCCTGAAGTTGGGAAACTGTATAGTAAAATAAATTTTCCTTGGTCTAGTGGTAGTGATGCTGCACAGGAAGGCAAATGGACGTGGACGTCAACTGGAACTGACGTCACATTCTTTGCTGGATTTAATAGTATGTCTAATAGTGCAAGTATAAACTGTTTATATCTTTATACTACAGGATGGGGAGATCACTATTGTTCACGCAAATTAGCTTTTATATGTGAACAAAATACTTTATGTTAAACATAAACAAAAAAGTGTTCAATGTAATAACATTTGTTATTTAACAGTTAATAAATTTAAGTAAAACAAACAGGCAAATTTTTATATAATATAATATTTATATCATTTATATTCATTTTTGTTTTTGTAATAAAACCTACGTAATAACCAGATTGCAGTTTAATATTTTATATACTTTGTTTGGAAAATTGTATTTAACACCAAATTAAACATAATTTTTTGTAATAATAAATAATTTACATAACTGTAATAATAAATGTTGTTTCTTTTACACTAACTTTGTTTAATTTAGTTCAATATATATATTTGTTAAAGAAATTTTTTTGGAATCAATATTTTATTTGTGTGCGATATTTTACCCTGGAAAGATATAAGTTAAAAGATAAAGTTTTTGTATTGTTGTTTATATGTAACAAGGTCACTGTAGTAAATGTTTACTCTCAAACACAATCATCAATAAATATATAAAAATTTTAAACATGCAATTTTATTTTACATTTCTTCCTTAAATAAAAATTAAAAAAGCTGTACAATTTGATTACAAAAATACATACAACTGTATTTAAAACATTTTATTTCATAGTTACAGACTTTTACATATTTGTGAATTTATTGCTTCTAAATATTTGATTACATCTATAAATAAATAAATATGTAAATAAATAAATAAATAAATAAATAAATAAATAAATAAATAAATAAATAAATAAATAAATAAATAAATAAATAAATAAATATATAAATAAATAAATAAATAAATAAATAAATAAATAAATAAATAAATAAATAAATAAATAAATAAATAAATAAATAAATAAATAAATAAATAAATAAATAAATAAATAAATAAATAAATAAATAGATAAATAAATAAATAAATAAACTAGATTAAGATGACCCCTGTACAGTTATGCAACACTTTCCACACACAAGTATAGCAGGTTGCCTACTTGGTGTGGTTTAACGAACTTTTTTATTGTCTTATTCCTCTCACTTTATTTGAATTTTGTTGTAAATAAATTTTTTTTTTAATATTGAATAAAAAACAATTATTGAAAGCAATTTATTTTTCTTGCTACAGAATTGAAAGTTCATACCATATGAACGCTTCATATGCCAAAGCAGATATTCAATTTTATCAGCAAGTGTCATTTTCTCTTACTTAAGTTGAGAGAAATGAACCATGCAGTCAATGTTGAATGTCAACTTATGCTTTTGAAGTCTATTCTCTCTCTCTCTCTCTCTCTCTCTCTCTCTCTCTCTCTCTCTCTCTTTCACTTTTTCTTTCTTTGTGTCTCTCTCTCACTCTCTCTCTCTCTCTATCTATTACTCATTCTTAGACTTAACTCCAGCTAACATGTTTTCAAGCTAAATAAAGCTTGAAACCTATAGGACAAAAGTTGAAGTAAAGAAAAGTCATTCTAAGATTTGGACCGTACGAGAATACTGGAACCAATACATGGACAATCTAACTGCATAATAATTATGCTGTCTCATTTGTAGCATAATTTGTTTTATTCAGCATAATTATTGCTATACTTCCTAATAACTATGTTACCTATATAGCATAAATATTATGTTGTACAGCATAATTATTTATTGTTTTAATTTAGCAACATTTATGCTATAATGACATAAATGCAGCATAAATTACGTTTTTTACTATCGATGCAGTTATATGCAGCTCTACAATTTTTTTTTAATTGACGCTTTTTAAAAAGGTCTGAAAATTCATGTTACATCGACGCCATGATGGATCAGTTATAGCGTGCTTGCATTCACGTTAAGTCGTCGTGTTAGGTTAATTATAGGATTTGCTCAATCATTTGTAAGCCTGGGTTGGATTATAGAGTGTTTGCAACTATTTTAAAGTCGTCGTCATGTTGAATCACTTATAGCGTGTTTGTATTCATGTTAGGACGCCATGTTGATTCACTTATAACATGTTTGCATCTATGTTACAACGCCATTTTGGATCACTTATAGAATGTTTACTTCATGTCACGACGCCATGTTGAATCACTAATAGGGTGTTTGCATTCATGTTACGACACCATTTTGGATCACATATAGGGTGTGTGTATCCATGTTACGACGCCATGTTTATTCACTTATAGGGAGTTAGCATTCATGTTACGACGCCATTTTGGATCACTTAAAAGGTGGTTGCTCCATTTTAAACGCCATCTTGGATCACTTATTGGGTGTTTGCATCCATGTTACGTCGCCATGTTGATTTACTTATAGGGTGTTTGCATCCATGTTACGACGCCATGTTGATTTACTTATAGGGTTTTTGCATCCATGTTACGACACCATGTTGGATCTGTTAGAGGGTGTTTGCATATATTATACGACGACATGTTGGATCATTTGTAGGGTGTTTGCATCCATGTTACGACGCCATGTTGATTCACTTATAGGGTGTTTGCATCCATGTTACGACGCCATTTTTAATCAGTTCATGGGTGTTTGCATCCATGTTACGACGCCACGTTGTAATACATATTTTACACTTCAGGTTTTCATTTTCATAGTTCATTAATTATTCATAATATTTAATACTAGATTTGATGGAATGTAAAATATTTAATTGTTAATCACACGAGAAAGTTTTGATTTTGTAGTTTGTTCATATTTGTACCATGCTACACGGCTAGAATAACTTACGTAATTTATGCTGCATTTGTCACAAACCATGCTAAACTGTAACAACATAAATAAGTATGCTGTACAACATAATATTTTTAATTCATTACATAGTTGTTATAAAGTAGAGCACAAATTATGCTATCATGAAGAAATTGTGGTAAATATGAGCTATTATGTATCCATTTTGGTTCCGTGTAATTAGGTCCTGAGATTAAATATATTGCTCGAGATTTTTTATCCCTGATATTTGGAGCACATTTTCATTTATTTATTTTATTTTTATGTTAGATTGTGACAAGTAGTAATAATAATCTGCTATCTTTGCTTATAGCATGGCAACTACACCATTAGCAAATAGGAATTCAAATTTATATGTTAAAAAAGACTAAATTTTTGCAAAGTTACAAAGAAAAGAAAAAAAATTAAGCAGAAAATACTAATTATACTTTTTTTAAAACATAGAAACTTTTATTGAAATGTATATTTTTTGCAATTCATTTCTTCTTATGGGTGTATGCGGATGACGTCAAATTTATTGCGCTTTGAGGCCATACTGGAGTAGTGCATAACATTGCTCAGCATAGGACAAACTTCATTTAAGCCAATTTTCTTTGGGAAATCGGTTAATATTTTGGTTATTGTTATTTTTCTCACATACTTGAGATACTAATTCAACATATTTACAGCATCAATGCTCTCAAAAATATTGCATAGTGTTTTTAAACTGGCAAAACGATTTTTTGTCTTATGCCACCCAAGCTATTGAGTTATCCAACATGGCGTCGACTTTAACATGAATGCATAGACCCTATAGGGTGTGAACGCATGACGTCATTCTGAGTGCTTTTTGATGCTATTCTTGAGTAATGAATAACATTGTTCAATGAATGGCTTTTTTTGGCTATTTTCTTTGGAAATTTGGCTATTTTTTATTATTATATTTTTTGGCATACTTGAAAAACTAATTCAACCTGTTAACAGCATCAATGCTCTCAAAAAAATTGCTAACTATTTTTAAACTGAAAGGTGACATTTTCCTATACCGGCCAATGTTAATTAGTACTCACTTATGACGTCGACTTTAACATGAATGAAACCACCCTATATTATAAAGTTTGTAATAATGTTACCACAAAAGTATTGTAACAAGTAATTAACGATTTCAATGCTAGATTATGCTAGTAATTTTAGCTTCATTTAAAATAAAATATTTATATGCTCTAAATGTGTAGGTGTGATGTCAGCTACTGCTGGATGTTAATAAAAGTTGTGAAGTAAGATACATCTGAAATATTGTTGATATATTGAAAACAAAGCAAATAAATATAGAGATAAAACTACTAGATTGTGATGGCCCCTGCATTCTTATGCAACTTTTTCAACACACTTGTATAGCAGTTTGCCTACTTGGTATCGTGTAAGGGGCTATTGTTTTCTCTCTCTCTCTCTCTCTCCCCCTCTATCTCTCTCACCCACCCACTCACACACCCACAAATTTTCTTTCTTTCTGAATTCAATTTCTTCCCCTGCCCCCTAAATATTAAAATAAAAATTTCTTTAATTTTTCTTTATTTCTTTTTTTTCTGTTAAAGGCCTAGACAAACCAGTAACACCAAACTTAGATACACCAGCTACCTGTAGAGCTTGCTATTTTAAAGACAGTCGCGTCACTTCAAGTGACTCTTAAGTAGCGCAAACTACTGTGAAGGTAATCAAAAATATTATGCAAACATGTGATGGCGAAATTTCATAGTGTAATATAAAATAAAAAATAAAGTTTTATAATATAAAAACACGGTAATAATTACTTTATTATTTACATAAATAAAAAACAACTAGAGGGGAATAACGAAATATTTTCAAGATATTATAAAGTCAAGTTGAAGGTCATGAACTTTAGATAAAAATGTTTATAATTTTATATAGAATATAAATTATAATCTTTGACACTAAAATTAGATTGCAATAAACAAGACAGCACACTAGTAAATTTCTGCAGTTTAAACATCATAAACCAATCTATACTTAAGTAAATTACCTGTAATACTTAAGCACGATTTGTATTAGAAATCAGCAAATTAAACGGATTTTTTGAAGCATTAGCTATATTATAATTAAAAACTAGATTTTTGGGTTTCATCACTTTTTTCTGTCATTATTAGGTCACTTATAATGAAAAATCAGAGCGAATTCCGCAATATATAGTTATATAAGACTCATTTGATTCACCATTTACCAACATTTCTCCGTTTATCACTATTTTTCACCTTTTTTCGCCATTTTTGAACTTTTTTATTATTATTATTTTTCATTATGCATTATGACTGGTTGAAAAAAAAAAGTGTTATTTATCATGTCATTAGAAATGTAAAATAAACCAAACGTTATGACCTGTAGCATTTATTTTAATTTCGATTGTTGTATTTAAGATAACAATAATTAATTGATAACGAATTTTAGTTAACGATGCGTTATATATTGATAATTTTACAAAATGTATCGTTTTAATATATAGATTAACAAAAATTGATGATATTATCGTCGCATCATTTACGATACTTTTGCTAAAAAAATATGAAATAATAAACTTAAAAATTCTTTAAGTGAACACAAAAATAACACTGTGGCTTGTAATCCATTTAGGTAAAGTACATTTTATGAAGCAAGATTTGAAGCATTTTAAGTCAATAAAAATAATATATTATAATTTATAATTATTGTTATCGAAAAACTATTGTTATCGGTATATTATCGTAATCAATGGCAATGTTTTAAAAATAACGACATCGTTATAATGTGATGATTGTATTGTTATCGTTATAGAGATTTTGAGTATCGATCCCAAGACTTGTAACATTTTGGAAGATATATCAGGTGCCAGCTTGTCTATGATGAACCACACTACACATTCAAATTTGCAATTAAATACTGATTAACAGTCTTGGGTTCGATACCCAATATTTCTTTAACGATAACGATACTACAATTAAGCCTCACACTATAACGATATCGTTACTTTTAAAACGGTCGCTTACAATTACGATATACTGTATCGATAATGATAGTGCAATGTTTTTATTTAAATAAAATTATTTAAATCTTGCTTCACGACTGTACTATACCTACAATAACTACCAGCCTCATGGTCCTCTTCGACAACGGCGTGCCACGCCCCCTTCGCGACCTTGAGCAAACAAACCAGTGGCAGAAAGTCGTTCTACATGCAAATAACATAGGAGTTATAGCTGTAGCCTGCGCCGTAGTGAATGTTGTTTTCCGAACCCCGAACCCCGCTACTGAGTTACCTTCTTCTCGCTCTCCGGCGCTCCGCCGCTGTAACCTGCTCTGCCGCCGTACTCGTCCTCGTCGCTCTCGGCCGTCGCTGAATATTCACGCAAAGCGTACAGCTTTGGTGGATGTATTAATGAATAATTCTGTGGTAACTTATTGATAATCTATACTAAAAGATTATCAATTATAACTGTTATTGATAATGTTTATTAGCAATATAATGTTATTAATTCTTCTGCATTTCTTATATGATATTGGAGAACCTTTCAAATTAAAAACTCACATAAGTAACACTATATTTTATTATATAATTATGAATGTGGATTATAAGTGATAAAATTAGCGCTATATGCCGAACAATGCATAGAGCGGCGTTATAGCTTGAGGCGCCAGCGCGACACCTCAAGCTCCACACTCAGACTATCTTTCTTCCCGTCGCCTCGCACGCACCACACACAATTAATGCAATACTGCACTTTTTGTGCAGTGAAATTATACAGAGGTACACTTTGTAATCTGTACGCGAATATATATAGAGGGCTAATTCTACATAATTTATAGAATTATATTATAATTAATTGATCAAATTGATTATTATGACGCGCGGGTTACATCACCCCCCTTCTCGGAAAATTCTTGCCCCCAAGAATGATTACTAAGCAGGCGAGTTATTATGCATCTGTGCAATATAAAATGTGGTGTTGTGTTGCATGGAAGCGAAGAAAAGCAAAGTCTGACATGACATAATACATACATTTTAAAAATATATGAGAATTTACTCGTAAGCAAAATTATAGGAAAGTTACATCCGTTTATGTAGCTTATTTAGCATATGACAATTTACTGAGAATTTTTTCTTTTCTTACTTTTTATAATGTAGAACTTTTTATACATGAGAAATTCAGTAAATAAAATTAAAACGAATTTTTTAATTATTGCTATTTTTAGGTAAAATTATTATTCAAAACTAATATTGTTATGAATTATTTTTAAATCATAATCATTGAATATTATTATTGATATAACATGACAGAATAAAATTTTTGTTATATAAGTAATACATAATATTGCATATTACGCATTTTTCTATATTATTTCTTGTTATTACGTTTATTTTTACTTTTAAAATTACGGTAAAATATAGATATATGAATTATATTTAAAAATTACAATTTGCATTAAAATGTTTTATAGTTAAATACAAAAATAGATTTAAAAATAGGTTTTTAACATTATAATATTATAATTTTTTTTTTTTTTTTTTTTTTAACTTATAAATTTGTTAATTTTCCTTGGTTTTATTAATTTTTAGCAAATTGCAGGATAAACTAGAAATATTGAATGAATATTATATATTTATTATAAGATTTAAAACTTTTTTTTTTTTTTTCATTGTTTTATTATTATTATTATTTTTATTGATATTATTGATTAGCAATAATGCAATAATAAGCTTGGCATGATAATTTTCATTCAGTATTTCAACATATGACATAACATTAAATCGAATTTTATTTAACGAATAAAATTTGTTGTATATAAGAAAATGAAATATTTCACTTATATGGTTTATGTGTAAATTTTTTCATAAATTTTTATGATTTTACATTTAGTAATATTACATATAAAATAGAAATTATTGTCAATTTTTCGTTTAATAATTAATATTTCATGCAAATTAAATTGATTTCGGGCATTTTTTTTTTTTTTTTTTTTATTGTAATTATTATTTAGAGTTAAATAGTGATTTATTTTTTACATTCAATTTTTTGCATATATCTTGATGTTATAAGAAAATTATGTATATTTTTTTATGAGATTTAAAACTATTATTATTAAAGTAATTATTTTTATTCGATATTATTATTTTACTGAATCGTAATTTTTTTAGTTAATGTTATATATATTTTTTTTAAGCATATGAAATTGAAGCAACATAAAATATTTTTTATTTAAACATTAGTTTTAAAATTATTATTAATTATAGATAAACTTAAACCTTTTTTTTTTTTTTTTTTACTTTAATATTATTGTAAATATTATTTTTACACTTTGCATTTTTTCAGTGTAAATTTTTTTTTTTTTTTTTTTTTTACGTGTAATTAAATTATTGCAGTTTTTAGTTAAAATATGATATTTAAGATATGGTATTTAAAAATACAAGTTATTTTGATAGATTATTTATTCTAACTTTTACTTATTGAAACTTTAAATATTACTTTTTTTTTTTTTTTTTTTTATAGTTTTAACGCAAATTAAATGTTTAATTTTAAATTCAAGTATTGTGTTAATGTTTTATATAATTTTTAGTTTTTATATATAGTTTATAAGATGATAATTATTACTATTTTATTTTTATATTTATAATTTGTAAGTAATTATAGTTTTTACGGTATATAATATTTTTTAATATTTTATTTCTAACTGATGATTTAGTTAATATTTTAGTTATCTTTTGCAATAAAAGTTATTTTCTATAGAAAAATGATAACTTTTAGTTTGAAATTATATAATTAATTACGTTTTGATTTTCAAGTCTGTAAATCACGAAATTACATGAATTTACTATAGAAACCTTGCACTGTCCTTCCTCGTGTGGCTCTCACACCGGGTCTTAGGGGTAGTTCTTCCTCACTCACAACACTGTTATTGTCATTTTCCTCGTGCTCGGACTCATCCGAACGTGGGGTGTCACGTGTCACTCGTTGACGTGGGGTATCTTGCTTGCTTGTCGAGGGTTGTGGGTTGTTTCTTGTATCATCGTGCGGTTCATCTGATGCTGGAACCTGTGAACAAGAGACAGACACGGCAGTAGTGGCTCTTTTTTTAAACAACTTCAACCTATTATTATGCACGACTACTAATCTATTTGGCAACTGTATTTCTGAGTTTACAGGCGACAAAATTCTTGTTATAGGAAATGGTCCTTTGAATTTAGCAGCGAGTTTTGGAGATTCTCCTTTCTTCACTGAGTCGTCGTGCAGCCATACCATGTCATCAACTTTAAAAGTTACCTCTCTTCTTTTTTTATTATGAGCTTTAGCATATTTCAGGAAAGATTTGTGATTATTTTCATAAACTTCTTGACATATTAATTTTAGTTTTTCAGCTAGATTTTGAACATCTTCATTGTTAATTTCAGGCAGTTCATCTTGAATTAAACTAAATGGAGTACGCATTTTCTTACCATAGACAACTTCATATGGGGAATATTTGTTTAAACTATGATGCGGTTTTGTATTATGTACACAAACAACATATTGCAAAAATTCAGGCCACTTCTTTTGATGTTTATTTACATAATGTGATAGCATTTTTAAATGTCTTTATGCACAACTTCCGTTTTTCCATTAGAAGCTGGGTGTTTAGGGGTGGTTCTGAGTTTTGTAATATCAAGTAATTTACACATTTCAGAGAATAATTCACTTTCAAACTGTCTGCCTAAGTCTGAATAAAGATATTTAGGACAATTATATACAAGAGCAAAATGTTTCACGAAATTACGTGCTACAGTTTGTGCAGTTTGGTCTGGCATGGGTATCATGACAAGAAAACGACTGAAAAAATCAACAATTGTTAGAATATATTGAAATTCACTAGTAGCTGGTAGTTGAGTAATATCTATACCTACAAATTCAAATGCTTCACAAGGTTGTGGCATTTCTATGAGTTTCATTTTTGTTTTGTCAGTTTCACGACGTGCTGCGCATGATGGACATGTCATACAATAAAAATCTACGTCTCTTCTTCTATTGGGCCAATAATATTGAGATGCTATTTTCTTGTGTGTAACTTGTTTACCACAGTGTGCAGATAAAATTGAGTCATGTTCTTGCTGTAATACTATGTTACGCAATGATTTTGGAAGTACAGCTCTGGGGCCATTACCTGACTGGTAAAATAATATGCCATCATGTTTGAAAAAATTTGGTTTTTTACTTAACATTTTACACTCTGGATCACGTTGTTTATGACTTTGCAATTCATCCAAATCAAATACTTTTACTACATTTACAAATCTACTTAATGAATCGGCATTACCATGTGATAATCCTGCACGATGTACTACACTGAAAGAATAATCTGAAATTTCAAGTGCCATACGTAATAATTTACTGTTTGGATTTTTCATAGTTAATAGATATTTTAATGCAGCATTATCTACGACTACTGTAAAATGTGGTTGTCCATACAAATAATATTTGAAGTGTTTTAAACTCCAGCAAAAACCTATCATTTCACGAATTGCAGCTGATTCAGCTTGTTCTCTATGAGCAAATTTGCGGGATGCATAAGCACAAGGATGATAAATTCCATCTTCACCTAGCTGTTCTAGGACTGCGCCGCTGGCCCAGCCACTCGTATCAACACAAAGTCGAAATTCTTTTCTAGGATCTGGTATAGCTAGTACAGGTGATGACGTCATAATCTTTTTAATTTTGAAAAATGCATCTATACATTCTTGAGTGAAATCTACTTTTTTCTTCAAATTATTTTTATGATTTTTTAATAAATCTGATATTGGTCTATTTATTTCAGCATAATTTTTAATTAATATTCTATAATAACCTGAAAGTCCATTCCAAGCCATTACATCACGAATATCGTGTGGTATTTGGAAATCTTGAATTTTTTGTACAAGTCTAGGATCTGCTGATATTGTATTATTTTCTATTGTGTAGCCTAGGAAAATAATTTTTTGCACTGCAAATTGACATTTTTTCAAGTTTACTGTGACGTTGCCATATTGTAGTCGTTCTAAAACTTGACGAGTTCTAGCAATATTTTCTTCTATTGTATTAGAAAATACACATAGATCATCTATGTAACATAGTACTATTAGAGGCGATAGATTATGAAGTAATCCATCTAAAAATCGCTGCATACTAGCTGAAGCATTTTTTAAACCTTGCGGCATAAAATTGTACTCGTATGTACCTGCATATTTACCTGAAGGTACAGTAAAAGCAGTGTATTTTTTACTATTTTCAGCAAGTGGTATATTGTAAAATGAGTCTTTTAAATCTAGAGTTGTAAAGTATTTACATTTTGACAGATTAGATAATGAATCTTGAATATTTAAGAATGCATAGGGCTCAGCTTCAGTTAAGGTATTGATTTTTCTCAGGTCCAAAGTTACTCTATATTGAATAGTACCATCAGGTGTTTTCTTCCTGACTAAAACTATGCCACTATTATATGGACTAGTTGATTTTCTTATAGTTCTTGAATCTAGTTGAGCGCCTAGAGAAATATCGGCATAATCTTGCAGGGCCATACTTATTTTATATGGTTTTGTTCTAACTATCTTATCTTCAGTTAAACGAATATTATGTTCTACTAGATGAGTACCTTCCCTAATTTTCTTTTCTATGAATATATCACGAAAATCTTCTAATATCATAGCTTTAAATTCTTCTCTAAATTCAGGTGGTAAATGTTGTAATTTTTCATTTAATATTTCTTCATTAATTTCTAACTCTTCTTCGTAGTCTACATTTTCTGAGTGTATGTTATGAACGTGTCGAGTTGCATTCTCCGTATTGCTCTCGGCCGTGAGACAATCCGCACTCATAATATCATTTTGAGTTACTGCGATTATACGAGCAATAAGCGTACCTTTGATTAATGTTATATTAGAAGTATTGAAATTAGAAATTTGCACGGGCACAAAATATTTGCATTGTATGCAATTTTTTGTACAATGATGTGAATTACATTCTTGTTTAATTAATTGTGATATAGTACGTGCAATATAAATTCTTTTTTCATCGAGAGGCTGATTTACTTCAAGTGGCTCTACGACAAAGAAATTATTTCTAAATTCTAATGCTTGTTTATGAGAAACTTGAAAGAAATTTATTTTTGCGTTCCCTGGAGAAATTTTAAGGGGTGCTGTAGTTTTAAGTGGAGTATACCGAGGTGGAGTAGGCAATTGGCGTCCCAAATGCTTAACCTCAGCATAATTTGAATCATCGGTGTAACTTGATACTAATGGAAATGTGTGTCCATGTAGTGTAATCGCATTTTTACCGATGTTAATCACGCCCCTGTATTTACGCAAAAAATCAATTCCTAACAAACCATCATAATTGTAACACTCATGCTTAACAACGTGCATCTCAATTTTATAATTATTATGGTCAATGTTCATCTTCACGTTCTTGCAGCCATATGAATTTACTTTTTGGTTCCCCAAACCAAATATTTGAAATTTATTTTTCATTAAGTTACTAGTATCTACAGTATTCCATATTACAGAAGTTTCAGCTGCTGTATCGATTAAAAATCGCATATTATTATTATTTATTTTACATTCTAAAATTAAATTGTATTGATTATTTACATTATATACCTTTTTATTACTAATTGGAACATTTTTTTGTTCTAATTTAGGGGTTGGCGCAACCCATGGCCGTGTGGGGCGCCCTGGAGAAAATTTGGCTCCACGTCATGCAAGCGAGAGAATTCTTGTTGCAAATCGCTCGGATTTAATGCATGAGAAATTTCTTGTTGCGAATTTTCGCAATAATATTCTTGTTGTGAATTTTCACAATAATATTCAGGCTTTGAATTTTCACAATAATATTCAGGGGGTTGTAAATCACGTGGTTTCTTGCAAGGGGTGAAATCTTGCGCATTTTCCCTATACTGATCAAAGCTATTAAACTGATGCTGATCGAAGTCATAATAACCAGCTGATTGATTATTATCGATATTATTGAATGAATTTTGAGAGTTGAAGTTATATTGATTATTATCTGAATTTTGATGATATCGACGTTTCTTGCGATTAGAAGTTTCAGTGAAATATTGATGTTGATTATTTCAGGATTTTGAATTTCAGCAAAATCTGATCGATATTGATTTTCAATAAATTTTTGATACTGATAATCATTGTAGTAAGGTGAGAAATTACGATTGAATGACGTATTTGAACGTAGAGTAGTTTCAAATTGATTGAGTGGTGGGGGTAAATTTGAATTTGGCAAATATTGATTATTTGTAGATTGATGATTTTCAATTTTTGCGCGTCTTGTTGCTTCATTGAATGCAATTGCAGTCGATACTGCCTTATCAAATGACTCAGGACATGCTCCACGCACGCGGTCGCCTAGAACTGTTCCTCCTAGACCATGCAGGAAACTATCTAGCGCACGCTGATCAGCTTCGAACTTCACTGCCTCATTTCTATCATTATTATCAGTCAATTCATAAGTATTTACATTTACTGATTTAATTCTATCGGCAAATTGTTCAATTGATTCCTCCGATTGAATCGTAATTACAGATAATAATTCTCTATAATAACGTGTAGTATTCTTACATTTGAATCGATTAATCATGATGTTTTTGAATTCATTATAACATTTTACTTCTTTGGCTTTCACGTCGCTGCTCACGAAAGTCAGCGCTTCTCCATCAAGAATTTGCTTTGCAATTAAGAGAGTTTTATTTACATCCCATCCCCTTAATTCTTGAGCTTGTTCCACCTTTTGGAAGAAATTATGAATATTTTCCTGAACTTTTCCTGAAAATTTAGGTATAGTATTCATGAGAATAAGTGTACTTGAACTATCTGAAGTTTTAGTTGCTTGAATAATTCTATCTTCAGTTTTATGTAAATTTTCTTGCAGTACTGTAATTCTTGTCTTTAATTCACAAATAGTTGTAGTTTCTATTTGATCAATTTTTTCTCTTTGATTTTTATTTAACTTTTCTAAATCTACTATTTTTTCTTCATGAGATTTCTTTTTATTTTCTAATTCTTCAATTTTTAATACTAAATCAATGAGAGAATATTCCTTACCATTATGTGTAAAGAAAGCCATTTTTAACTAGATATATTGCTACCAAATTTATTATTAGCCGTGCAATTTTATGTTAAAATTGTAAAAAGAAATGAGCTTACCGTGTATGTCCACTGTATAGAGAAATATCCATGATGAGGAAAAACTGCATAGCGTTCCGTCCGTTCCTTCTCTCTCTTTGCCCAAGGTAGTGTGGAAAAGTAGGTAGCACAAACTCAAAGTTCATTGAAAATGTTCGTTGGAGGTTCGAAATTATTCACTTAAAGTCACATAGATACGATTCACCAGCTTCTGACACCATTTGTAGCCTGCGCCGTAGTGAATGTTGTTTTCCGAACCCCGAACCCCGCTACTGAGTTACCTTCTTCTCGCTCTCCGGCGCTCCGCCGCTGTAACCTGCTCTGCCGCCGGACTCGTCCTCGTCGCTCTCGGCCGTCGCTGAATATTCACGCAAAGCGTACAGCTTTGGTGGATGTATTAATGAATAATTCTGTGGTAACTTATTGATAATCTATACTAAAAGATTATCAATTATAACTGTTATTGATAATGTTTATTAGCAATATAATGTTATTAATTCTTCTGCATTTCTTATATGATATTGGAGAACCTTTCAAATCAAAAACTCACATAAGTAACACTATATTTTATTATATAATTATGAATGTGGATTATAAGTGATAAAATTAGCGCTATATGCCGAACATTGCATAGAGCGGCGTTATAGCTTGAGGCGCCAGCGCGACACCTCAAGCTCCACACTCAGACTATCTTTCTTCCCGTCGCCTCGCACGCACCACACACAATTAATGCAATACTGCACTTTTTGTGCAGTGAAATTATACAGAGGTACACTTTGTAATCTGTTCGCGAATATATATAGAGGGCTAATTCTACATAATTTATAGAATTATATTATAATTAATTGATCAAATTGATTATTATGACGCGCGGGTTACATAGCTAAAAGGACCATTTTGTTAGAGAGGGTTAAAATTAACGCAGGGACTTCAAACTTGGTGGATGTTAAGACAATTAAATTAACTTTAAGTTGTCCAAGTTTCAACCCCCAGATTAACCCCTTTCACCCTTTTTAGGGGTGGTGAACATAACTATATTCGATTACTAGGGTGCACAGTAGACCTCGTGATAACCCAATCTGGTGCCGGTTTTGGTGACCAATAAAGGTCATCCGTGGGGGGTAAGAAACATTAGTTCATAAATATGGGACGCCACATTAAATTTGACCACCCCATAGGGGTGGTTTGGGGGTGAAAACCCCCCAAAATCAAAGTTCACCGATTTGCATGAAACAAACGTCCTGATTGGGGTAACTTGACCTTGCGAGTACAATGATGACCACTAAAATTAATAAAACCCAACCCCTGAGGACCCAGGGGTCCGTTGACCTTTAAAATTCGAGTTCTCCGATTTCAATGGAAAAAACAATCTGACAGGGGTAACATGACCTTGCAAGAACAATGATAACCACCAAAAATTTTTAAACCCAACCCCTGAGGACCCAGGGCTCGGTTGACCCTTAAAATTTAAGTTCTCCGATTTCGATGGAAAAAACGGTCTGACTGGGGTAACTTGACCTTTCGAGAACAATGATGACCACCATTGGTCATCCCTGTCAGCCTGGTTTTTCCTTTGAAATCGGAGAACTCAAATTTTAAGGGTCAACCGACCCCTGGGTCCTCAGGGGTTGGGTTTAAAAAAATTTGGTGGTCATCATTGTTCTCGCAAGGCCAAGTTACCCCAGTCAGACCGTTTTTTCCATCAAGATCGGTGAACTCGAATTTTAAGGGTCAACCGACCCCTGGGTCCTCAGGGGTTGGGTTAAAGAAATTTTGGTGGTCATCATTGTTCTCGCAAGGCCAAGTTACCCCAGTCAGACCGTTTTTTCCATCAAGATCGGTGAACTTGAATTTTAAGGGTCAACCGACCCCTGGGTCCTCAGGGGTTGGTTTTAAAAAATTTTGGTGGTCATCATTGTTCTCGCAAGGTCAAGTTACCCCAGTCAGACCGTTTTTTTCCATCAAGATCGGTGAACTCGAATTTTAAGGGTCAACCGACCCCTGGGTCCTCAGGGGTTGGGTTTTTAATTTTTTGGTGGTCTTCATTGTTCTCGCAAGGTGAAGTTACCCCAGTCAGACCGTTTTTTCCATCAAGATCGGTGAACTCAAATTTTAAGGGTCAACCGACCCCTGGGTCCTCAGGGGTTGGGTTTAAAAAATTTTGGTGGTCATCATTGTTCTCGCAAGGTCAAGTTACCCCAGTCAGGACGTTTGTTCCATGCAAATCGGTGAACTTTGATTTTGGGGGGTTTTCACCCCCAAACCACCCCTATGGGGTGGTCAAATTTAATGTGGCGTCCCATATTTATGAACTAATGTTTCTTACCCCCCACGGATGACCTTTATTGGTCACCAAAACCGGCACCAGATTGGGTTATCACGAGGTCTACTGTGCACCCTAGTAATCGAATATAGTTATGTTCACCACCCCTAAAAAGGGTGAAAGGGGTTAATCTGGGGGTTGAAACTTGGACAACTTAAAGTTAATTTAATTGTCTTAACATCCACCAAGTTTGAAGTCCCTGCGTTAATTTTAACCCTCTCTAACAAAATGGTCCTTTTAGCTATAACTCCTATGTTATTTGCATGTAGAGCGACTTTCTGCCACTGGTTTGTTTGCTCAAGGTCGCGAAGGGGGCGTAACACGCCGTTGTCGAAGAGGACCATTTATATATTTTACTTTTAAATATATTTTTTTGCCCATTTCATATTTTTGAAGCAAATTTTATCGTTATCGATGTGACGATAATTTTGTCAAATCTTGATAAACTTTAACGATAACTATATATAATTGTTATTTGATAACGCATTGACAACCCAAAATCTTTATCGTTAGAGTATCGTTATCGTATTTACGATAATCGAACCCAAGACGTTTGATAAAACTTTGTTATTATTGGGCGTACTTCTACATATTTTCTACTATAATATATGTAACTTTTTCTTATTTAATTGTTTATTGCCTTTTGATGATATTTATACACAACAATATGTGTAATTTGATGTTGTCAATAATGTGTGACAAGACCAAGACTTGATGTAAAAATTTGTTACTCTCAACTGCCTGGGTCAACAAATAAATCTCACAACTTTTACTTCTAAATGGACATAAATAACTACGTAATAATTATGCTACCTCATTATCAGCACAATTATTTTAATACAGCATAATCCATGCTATAAAACAATTGCACTCATATTTATGATCCGCCATGATAGTGGTCAGAAATACTCAACCCAGCATAGGAAAAACGTTATTTTTATATTTAAATAGCAAATTAAGCTTCAAACCTCAATCTAAGCCTAATTAATAAGTTCTTTGAATGTAGAATAATTTGAGAAAATATGATAAATATGATTACAGTAAAAATTTATTTATATTAATGTGAGATATTATGAAAATTAACGTTTTCCCTATGCTCTACAATGCATAAAGCATCACAAACATGGCGACAAAGAGCAAGAATGTGCAAAGTTTCTATATACATCATAATATTTAAACTAGAAAATATTATGTTGTGCAGCATAATTATTTATGTAGCTATAATTTAGCATGGTTTATGCTATGACATAAATGCAGCATAAATTACATAATTTAGGTTTTCTATTAGTTTCAATATTAACACAAATTGCTCGAAACTATAATAGGATTAAATACAAAAAATATATAATAAAAAAAAGCTAACTTTCGTAATAATATTAAAAAAAGGCTTTTTTGTTTTTTTAAAGATTAGTATAGAGCTAAGGTTACTTTTGAGACATAAGATGATGAAATACTGATAATTATTTCGTCTTATAAAAATTACAATTACGTCAAAGTTACATAAAGTGATCAAAATAACCTCAAAAACCAGGATGTAAAGATCAAAAGTTGAACATGTGAGTTGAATAAAAAAAAAGATGTTTGGAAAAACCAAGCACGTGCATACATGAGGGAGAGAGATTTTTGCAGTTGATAATTTGGGTATAAAAGGACAATTTGACAGCAGTAACTTTCATTACACCTACACTTGCCTAGAAGACGAAACAACTTTTGACGTGACACTTCTGCAAAACATAACTTTGGTAAGTATAGGAAGGCAATTATTTAAAAATACCTTCAGTACTGTACAACTTAACTTTTGTGAATTATTTTGTTATTTTAGAATTAAGATGTAAATATTCGTTATTACTTGATTACACATTTTGAATAATTTAGAGCATTAAATTAAGATAAATTATAAATAAAATTACATTAATATTCAAAAGTAGTGATAATCATTTATTTAAAATATCGATAAAAATATATTTTGTTAATTTGTAAAATTAGTTTTTTAATAAATAAAATATGCCAGAAAGTGTTTTTACATGTTCTATATGGGGTCCTAAAACTAATCAATTTATTTTAAGTATTTTAATTTTGAACACTTAATTTTTTTTTTACTTTATTTTCAAACTTAGACAGAAAAATTGCTGATTTCATACCGTAATTTAAATATAAAATTATTTTAAAGCTTGTTTTGCGATGTTATTTCAATTTACTTGCAGTTGCACATAGAAACTTTATATTACACGGAAAAATTTGTGTTTGCTTGCAAGAGAAATAATTTGTTTTTGATATGTTTGATAATAATTTATATTAATGAAAACCACTAGGTAACTTCTTGTTTTAAACTAAATTGTTTATTTCGTATTTATTGTTCTTCTTTCGTGTTTTTTAATTGCTTTGTCTAAAATATTCTTCATGTTGTTAACACACATAACAATTATATTCAGATATATTCAAGATTACAACTTGCATAACTTTATATTTACATAAAATAACAAATTTACCAATATTTTATAATTTGATATATTTCTTAAGTTGACCTCAAAAATTATTTGTAACGTTTTGACGTTTTATTTTAGTTTCATAAAATTACAACGTTAACGCCACAATTAAATATTAAACACTTGCAAATACAAATGTTTTGCTATAATTTGATTTTATAAGTATAATTTACTTTATCAATAAAATTTCAACAGTGATCAAAATTAATAAATATTTCTAAGTCATGTTGTTTTAAAAGACGTTTGTGCTAATTAATTGAGTAAATTAGTTCATTATTAATAAAAATTAATCACATTATGCATAAATATGTGTTGATCTTTATGAAGTCTCAAAAATCAATTAATTGATCGATAAATAAATCAATAAATTAGAAAATAAATGAACTAATTATCAGGCAAATAATAAAATAATCAGTCAATAAGACAGTCAAATTTATATTGCAATTAAATATATTAACACCTTTGTCGCAGTGTTATGACATAATATATAAATATACCAAATTTTAATATGATAATTACAAAACATAAATGAGCTATTAAATAAAAAAAGGTCAAGTTGAAGGTCACAGATAAGAGATAAATATTTTGATGACTGTTTTCAATTTTCATAACATGACATTTGACACTATAGATAGGGAAAGAACCTTGTGATTATTTAGGATTGATTGACAGAACTTTTATTACAACTTTACTTCTTTTTGTTACTTTCTATGTTTTTGTATAAATAAAAGTTTTAGATTGCAAAAACACCTTAATTAGAATAATTATTCAATTAAAATTTGAAAAAAATTTATGTGATTGAATATTTTTTAAATAAGTAAAAATTAAGAATTGGAATATTTTATGTAAATTTCAAAAAATTTTATAAATAACAATTTTATGTCATAAAAAATTTAGAACTAAACAATTCTGCCTTAAACTGTATGAAGAATCATTTCTTCAATACATAAAAATTTTATCCCAAGAAAACTTAAAATAAAATGCATTGAAATATACTTATTGTTTTCTTTTCATATACAGATTAAAAAATTAACATCATCAATAAAAACGAAGAAAAAAAAATAATAATAAATTTAAAACAGTGTAAAAATATAAAGCTTGTGATATTAATGTGTTTATTTATATTTATGTTTTCTTTTTTTACAGAAATGTTCTTCAAGACGACAATTCTAGTTTTGCTGATGCTGCAGTGGAAATTTCTGGTCATTACAGCTGAGGTAAGATCTCAACTTTTGTCAATTAATTTTGTTCACTTATGTAAAATATAAAATATCAACTTTGAGGCAATAGTTTGCTTTAATTTAATTTTTTTAATTTTTTCCTTTTTATTTTAAGTTTTTTTTTTTTAAATATAATTTACATAGAATACAAAGTAATCAGGGCTATTAGTATCAAAATAATGTTTACTTAACATTTCTGAAGTAACTCTATTAGACCGTTGATTAAATTTTGACATTTAAAAGATAACTTTTGTTATATTAAATAAAATTTTAAAAATAGTTTAGGATCTATAAAATATGTTTGCTATTTTTTATATGATTAAATTTAAATCTAAACATTCTGTTAGATATATTTAAAAAAAAAAAATAAAAAAAAAGGAAAAAGAAAAATATATTGATATATTTATTGATATAATTTATTTTATTGCTAAGTATTGCTAAGTACTGATTGCAAATAATAGTTTTAAACATTAAAAATAATGCGCCAACGTTTCTAATCAAATTAAAAATTATGATATTCCTAAAATTATTCTAAACATGTATTTAGTACACAAAATATATTTTGAAATTTTCCTAAATATTCGAAATTATTAATATTAGTTTTGCTGGCTATAAAAAACGTACAAAGAATTAGTGCATAAATACAGTCTCCCTTGATAAATATTCCCTTAAACATTATTAAACATATTTAAAAATTCATTGCCTTAGAAATAAAGAAATTATATATTTTTTTCAATATAGAGTGTGTCCATAAAATCTTTAAGAATAGTAAACGTGCATAAAACATAGAACACAACCTCAAAATTAATTTTTAAAATATCAAATAAAAGCCTAAAAATGGATTAAGTTATTTTTGAAATAAAAAATGAATAAAATAGAGCCACGTAGTTTTCTCACAAATATATATAAAAAAGTCATTTTTTACGTTGACTATTATAATGATTTTTCTTAACATTGTCATGCCTTCCTTTTTTTTATCCTTCTACTTAACATACATTTTTTTGGTCAGTCAAGGCTCAAAATTCTCACATACTTTGTCTATGATGCACATAGCACCGTTTCTCGTATGGAAATTCGAAATCTTGTCTAGTAAAAGTTTACATCATTTTATAAGATTAAATACAAAAAGAAATACACTTTTCTTTTACTCATAACAGTTGTAATTAAAGAAAGAGAGAGACAAACAAGGACAAAATAATTAGAATATTGCTTTCTTTTTTATTTACCTTAAATACAGATTTATTCAAAAAACTAAATTTTAAAGCTGAAAACAATGTCATTAGAAAAATGTATATTAAAAAAAAATGAATTACTACAACATGTCAATGCTTTCATTTTTTAAATTTTAATTTTTGAATTATAAAGCATAAAAAATATTAAAAGGAAGCAAATATCCCAACACTTTTTATTCATCTCTCTCTCTCTCTCTCTCTCTCTCTCTCTCTCTCTCTCTCTCTCTCTCTCTCTCTCTCTGTCTTTTTCTCCCTTTAATGACAGCTGTAATGAACTAGAAAGGAGAAATTTACTTCTTTTTTTCTTTTTTAATGTTTTGAAATTATACAAATTTTGAGTAGACACAATTTCAAGCTGCAATACGCAAAAAAGGTGCTATGTGCGTTCTTAGAGAAACTACGTGAGAATTTTGAGCCTAAATTGACAAAAACGTGTATGTAAAATTGCTAGATAAAAATAACAAAAAAAAAATTATAAAAATTATTATTATTATTAACGATTGTGAGCAAACCACGTGATTGAATTTTATTTTGTTTTAATTTTCACAAATGACAGATATTAGGCTTTCATTTGATATCTCAAAAGCTTATTTTGATTTTAATCTATGTTTACTTTTCTCAGAGAATTTCTTGACACCCTATATCATTATCTTTATAATTTAATATTTGTATATTAATATATATATATATATATATATATATATATTAATAATATTTATATTTTTAATATATTTATATTTTTAT
>OX439133.1:35288200-35295700 GCA_949318235.1 Ecdyonurus torrentis
TTACGTTTTTTATATATCGATGCATATATCGATGCAGATATATGCAGCTCTACAAACTTTTTTTTTTCATTGATGCTATTTGATCGAGGCTAAGAATTCATGTTACATCGAAGCCATGATGGATCAGTTATAGCGTGCTTGCATTTACGTTGAGTCATCGTGTTAGGTTAATTATAGGATTTGTTCAATTATTTGTAAGTCTGTGTTGGATTATAGAATTATTTCTTTTATTTTAAAGTCAATGCCATGTTGGATCACTTACAGGGTGATTGCTGCATTTTACGACGCTATGGAGAAATCTATTATAGGGTGTTTGCTTTATGTTACGACGCCATATTGGATCACTTATAGCGTGTTGTATTCATGTTGAGACGCCATGTTGGATCACTTATAAGCTGTTTTCATTCATGTTACGACGCCATGTTGGATCACTTATAGGCTCTTTGCATTCATTTCACGACGCCATGTTAGATCACTTATAGGGTGTTTGCACCAATAATACGACGCCATGTTGGATCACTTATAGGGTGTTTGTTCCATGTTGCGACGCCATGTTGGATCACTTATAGGGTGTTTGCACCAATAATACGACGCCATGTTGGATCACTTATAGGGTGTTTGTTCCATGTTGCGACGCCATGTTGGATCACTTATAGGGTGTTTGCTGCATATTACGAAGCCATCTTTGATCACTTTTTGGTTAATTTGACTCAAGTTACGACGCCAGGTTGGATCACTTATAGGGTGTTTGCATCTATGTTACGACGCCATGTTGGATCAGTTAAAGAGTGTTTGCATTCATGTTAGGACGACATATTGGATCACTTATAGGATGTTTACTCCATGTCACGACACCATGTTTGATCACTTACAGGGTATTTGCTCCATGTTGAGACGCCGTGTTGGATTTCTTATAGGGTGTTTGCTTTATGTTACGATGCCTTTTGGATCTCTTATAGGATGTTTGCATTCATGTTACAACGCCATGTGGATCACTTTTAGGGTGTTTGCATCCATGTTGCGACGCCATGTTGGATCACTTGTAGGGTATTTGCTTTATGATACGACGCCATGTTGGATCACATATAGGGTGTTTTTATTCATGGCACGACGCCATGTTGGATCACTTACAGGGTATTTGCTTCTAGTTACGATGCCATGTTGGATCACTTATAGGATGTTTTCATCAATGTTACGACTCCATTTTGGATCACTTAAAGGGTGTTGGCTCTATGTTACGACGCCATTTTGGATCACCTAAAAGGTGTTTGCTTATGTTACGACGCCATGTTGAATCACTTATAGCGTGTTTGCATTCATGTCACGACGCCATGTTGGATCACTTATAATGTGTTTTCTTCAAGTTACGACGCCATGTTGGATCACTTATAGGTTGTTTGCTTGTAAAAATTGTTAGTAGTTTTGAAAATCCCATTTCGTGCTTATTTATTTAAAACCACGTGTTTTTTTATGTGGTTTATGGCTTAAAAGTACACTGATGCATTTTTTTTAAATTATCAAAATATAACTTTACTAACATATATTTTAGCAGTAAATAAAAGAGAGGAAGAGACACATCAGAGCGAAATAAATATTAATTATGATGCTTATTTTATATAAATATTTTATACTTGAAGATTTTTTTTTACTTTACTTACTTGTTTCACAAGTTTTTAGAAAATTTACTATTTTCTGTGCCACTTGAGTTTTTATAAAACAGATTGCTACCATTACTTATAACATGGTAGTTTTAGCACAGGACATTCGATGTACAAAATATTATTAAATTTGTCATGCAATAAAATATTAAAATATGTATAAATAATGGTAATAACGAAAAACCATTATCAGGTAATTTCAGATACATCATATCATTATTAAAATTTCAAGGCCTAGTATAGAGAATGAATCGTGACCCCACATTACATCAATTCCAGGATGTTTGCATCATGTTACGACGCCAAATTATATCACTTATAGGATGACTGCATTCATATTACAATGCCATGTTATATCACTTATATCATGCTTTCATGTAAAGGTCACCGCATGTTGAAAAACTTAATAACGTGGGTGGCAAAGGAAAATAACTTAATAACATGGGTGGCATAGGAAAATAGCTTAATAACATGGGTGGCATAGGAAAATAACTTAATAACATGGGTGGCATAGGAAAATAACTTAATAACATGGGTGGCATAGAAAAATAACTTAATAACATGGGTGGCATAGGAAATTAACTTAATAACATGGGTGGCATAGGAAAATAACTTAATAACATGGGTGGCATAGGAATATAACTTAATAACATGGGTCGCATAGGAAAATAACTTAATAACATAGGTGGCATAGAAAAATAACTTAATAACATGGGTGGCATAGGAAAATAACTCATTTTGCCAGTTTAAAAACCCTAGCATCTAAAACACGAGTGCATTGATGTTGTTAATAGGTTGAACTTGTACCTCAAGTATTTGAGAAAAATAAAAAAAAATAAAAAAATAACCGATTTCTCAGAGAAAATCACTTAAATTAAAGTTTATCCTATGCTGAGCAATGTTATTCACTACTACAGTATAGCCACCAAACCTGTTAAATATGACGTCATGCGGAGACATCCTATAGGGTATTTGCATCCATGCTACGACGCCATGTTGAATCAATTATAAGAAGTTTGCATATATGTTACAACGCACTTTTTTAACACTTGTAATGCGGTAGTGCCAAATATAACATTTGTTTATTTTCAATTGTTGTGGCAGAAATTTCAACTACAAGCAATAAGGGAACATTTTTAGATTGGTTAATATCATAGAAGCTCAGGAGCGCGAGTCTTTATTTTTGGATATCAAATTATTATTTTATTTTAAACAAAACTAATTTTTACATGGTAATTTTTAAATATTATTTATATGTTTCATAATTAAAGATTTTTATTGACAAGTAAATTAAATATTTACTTGTAAATAAATTAGCACAATTAGTTTTACGTTGAATGCAAATTAAATTCTTCCAATCTATATTTTTGTAGGTGGGATGTCAGCTGCATGTTGTGAAGTTGTGAAGTAAGATGCATCTGAAATATTGCTGAAATATGGAGAAGAAAGCAAATAAATAAATAAACTAGATTGTGATGGCCCCTGCATACTTATGCAACTTTTTTAACATACTTGTATAGCAGTTTGCCTACTTGTTATGTTGTAAGGGGCTAGTGTTGCTCTCACTCACACACACACACACACACTCACACACACACACACACACACACACACACACACACACACACACACACACACACACACACACACACACACACACACACACACACACACACACACACACACACACACACACACACACACACACACACACACACACACACTTTCCTCATTCAGTATCTACCTATGACCCCTATATAAAACAGGAAAATTTCTTTAATTTTTCTTCATTTTTTATTATTTTTTTTAAAGGCCTAGTCAGATCTGGACACCAAACCTAGATACACGAGCTACCTGTAGTGCATGCAATTTTAAAGGCAGTCACGTCACTTCAAGTGACACTTAAGTAGCGCTAACTACAATGAAGGTAAACAAAAATATTTTGCAAACATATATTGGCGAGATTTCATTGTGTAATATAAAATAGTAAAAAGAAAGATATAAATATAAACACCGTAATAATTACTTTATTATTTACCTAAATAAAAACAACAAGTGGGTTATTACGAAATATTTGCAAGAGATTATAAAGTCTAGTTGAAGGTCATGAACTTAAAATAAAAATGTTTAGATTTTTATATATAATATAAATTATGATCTTTGACACTTAAATTAGATTGCAATAAACAAGACAGCACAGCTGTAAACTTTTGCAGTTCAAACATCATAAACCAAGCTATACTTAAGTAAATTACCTCTAATACTTATAGCATGATTTTTATTAGAATCCAACAAATTAAACAGAGTTTTGAAGCATTTGCTATATTATAATAAATTACACGCAGCATAAATTAAGTTATTAAATCGGTCCGTGTATATATGTATGACTGGTAGAAAAAAAAAGTTTTATTTATCATGTGCATTAGAAATGTAAAATAAACCAAACTTTATGACCTGTAGCATTTATTTTAGGTTGATTCTTGTATTTAAGATAACAACACTTAATTTATAACCAATTTTTGTTAAAGATGCATTATATATTAATAATTATTTAAAATGTGTCGTTGTATGTCAAAGGTCTCCTAGCTATTATATGTATCTCACATTCTCGCCACACAAAATAGAGATCTGACAATCTCGCCACGACACACAAAATAGGTATCTGACTTCCTCGCGATGCGCACAATATAGGTATTAGAAAATCTCGCCATACGCACAAATTAGGTATCTCTTTTTTACACAAAATAGGTATCTCACAACCATAGAGAATTTTCTACATAAATATACTTGAAATGTAAATATATTTTGTATGGTAACATGCTTTAAATATTTTTAAAAAAATTAATTAAAAAGTAAATATTTTTTATAGAATAAAATGAAATAATAAAATATTTCTTAAAATATTTTACGTAACCATTTTTTTTTATAATGTAATTTACTTTAGTTTACCGAAAAATTAATAGTGATTTTCAATTATATAAATTTTAATATATAAACTACAAGAAATGTTTTGTAAAAATTTATATTTTCAAACTTAAAAAAATAATTATAGTATATTACTAATATTATAATATTTATTATTTAATTTAAGGTTCTGTAAAATTACTAAACAAATATTTTGTTTAAAATAAAAATAATACATTTTCAATTATTAAATGTAATTTATTTTTAATTTATTTCGTCGTATATTACATTCTTTTCAGTATATTATATGGAAAATTACTCGCGAGATTGTCTGATGCCTAATTTGTGCGTAGGGCAGGATTTTCTAATACCTTTATTATGCGGATCGCGAGGAAGTCAGATACCTACTTTGTGTGTCACGGCGAGATTGTGAGATATATATAATAGCCGTGAGACCGTCGATATACAGATAAACAAAAAAAAATGATATTATCGTCGCAATTTTTTTGCTTAAAATGTATAAAATACTACACTTAAATTCCAAAAATGCACAAAAAATAAAGAAGGAAAAAGAAATGAGACGGTTAATTTATTTAGAAAAAGTACATTTTATGAAGCTAGGCTTGAAATATTTTATTTTAATAAAAACATTGTACTATGATTAATAGTAATCGTTATTGACAAATTAATGTTATCGATATATTATCGTAATCGATGGCAATGTTTAACAAAAAAAAGATATATCGTTATAATGTGATGATCGTATTGTTACCCTGCTCAAAATTCTTGTCCAAAACCTTGCAAGACCTTGCAAGATCTTGAACAAGATTTTTCGTCAAGACCTTGCAAGGTCTTGTGTCAAGATCTTGCAAAGTCTTGACCAAAAAATCTTGTTCGAGATCTTGAACATTTTTTTAAAAAAATCCTAAATTGTAATAAATAAATAAGCAGCGCATTAGCTGGGGAACATTTTGGTGATGAAATGTAAAGAAAGAATTTAAAAAAATTATTTAGCGGTGGAATTAATTTAAACGCTTTAACTTTGAATTTTTTTACACCCATCCAACTACTGTTCACAATCAACGTTGCTTAACTTTAATGATTGCATGGGAGACGGTCCTAGCACTGCAGTTCTGTAACAGACATACTAATACTTGGCATTTTGAACTATATAACACTGTAACTACTTCGGACTTGTACTGCCATGTACCCCTACCCCTTAAAATATAAAATTTGGTATTTAGGAGTAAAAAGGGGTGAGAAATACGAAAATTGAATTAGTTTTATTATATTACTGATATTTATATAATATTTTTAACCTAAAATTACAAGTTTATTGACTTTTTTTTACTTGCTAATTTATATCAATTTTATGCGAGTAGAAAAGAATAAAAAAGTATTTTAATTAACCCCAAACTTGATTTAGGGTAGTTTTTAGCCTAAGGGTAGTTCAAGATCTTGACCTATCTTGCAAGATTTTTAAAAATTCTGCAATTTTGTTTAAAATCAACTTTTGAGTATATAAAAAGTAAATAGCAATACTCGCTCACCCCTAACTCATTTAAGGGTGCAGCCAAAAGGGTAGTTTAAGATCTTGCCCTGTCTTGCAAGATTTTTATAAATTTAACTTTTATATAAATAAACTTATATAAAATAAGTTTGAGGTTTTTTTTGTACATCTGACGTCACGTCTTGCAAGATTGTGACTAAATCTTGCAAGAAAAATTCTTGTCGTCTAGAACACTATTTACTTCAAGATTAAAACTCCAAAAAATATCTTGTAAGATTGTTTCACAATCTTGAAAGATTTATCTTGCAGTCTTGAAGTATATTCATCAAGATTGGTAATGTTCAAAAAAAAAATTTCTTGCAAGATTTTGTTCAAATCTTGCAAGATTTTTCTTGCAGTCTTGAAGTAGTTTCATCAAGATCGGTAATATTATCAAGAACAATTTTCTTGCAAGATTTTGTTCAAATCTTGCAAGATTTTTCTTGCACTCTTGAGATTTTCTAGCTCAAGAAATACATTTCTTGAAACATGAAAATTCTTGCAAAAACCCACCATAGAAAAACGATAATTTTATATTAAAAAAGCAAACTAAGCTTCAAACCTCAATCTAAGCCTTATTTGTAGCTGCTTATAAACTAGAAGAATTAGATAAAATATGAGAAATTTGATAACCGTAGAAATTTGATATTATTAATGCGAGAAACTAGGACAATAATTGTTTACCCTTTGATGTACAACGCATTAGGCACCACTAACATGGCGACAAAGCGCAAGAATGTGCAAAGTTTCTATATACATCATAATATTTAAACTATAAAATATTATGATGTACATAGCCTAATTATTTATGTTGCTATAATTTAGCATGGTTTATGCTATGACATAAATGCAGCATGATATACGTAAGTTATGGTTTTTTAGCAGTTTAAATATTAACAAAAATACTTTAAAACTATTATAGGATTCAATCAAAAAAATATAAATATTAGAAAAATTTAGCTATCTTTCGTAATAAAATTTAAAATTGCTTTTTAAGATAAGTATAGAGCTAAGATTACTTTTGCGACACAAGATGATGAAATACTGATAATTATTTCGTCTTATAAAAATTGTAATTACGTCAAAGTTACATAAAGTGATCAAAATAACCTCAAAAACCAGGATGTAAAGATCAAAAGTTGAACATGTGAGTTGAATAAAAAAAGTTTGGCGAAACCAATCACGTGCATACATAAGGGAGAGAGATTTTTGCAGTTGATAATTTGGGTATAAAAGGACAATTTGACAGCAATAACTTTCATTACACCTACACTTGCCTAGAAGACGAAACAACTTTTGACGTGACACTTCTGCAAAACATAACTTTGGTAAGTATAGGAAGGCAATTATTTAAAAATACCTTCAGTTCTTAACAACTTCACATTTGTA